>OZ025884.1:6075732-6095732 GCA_964019415.1 Ianthella basta | reverse complement strand
GGTGTACTATATCTCTGTCAAGTATGTGGTGACCTACTGTAATGACATGCAAACCCAATGTGGCTCTACTGAATTTACATATACTGCTTACCATTGTAGCAAACAGCACTGGCATCTTCAAAGTGTACACAGGCATGCCCCCCAATTCCACGGTGATTGCAGTTGAATATGGATGACTCATTACCAGTACATGCTAAGTCATTCAGCCAAATGGGTCCAGTGCCTCGGCCAAAAGCAGCACCTTTTGGAGCAGTGAGTGCATACTGATAGCCCAACTGATGACAAACCACTGTAGCATCAGAGAGATCCCAATTGACATCACACACAGTCCCCCATGCTCCATTGTTCCACACTTCAACTCTTCCTGATAATGAATTGTGCTGTTTTGCCACACTTCCAGCAAGCCTTACAAGTCCTACTTGCAGGAAAGCATGTACAGAGGAAAAACATTTCTACCCATTCCAGTTGGGTATACATATGTATGTACTTTTTGTAGTACAAGTATGACACCACATTTATTGTTGTGATTTGGTTCAATTGTGTACAAGAGTGTATGCACTGTACCTGGCCCATAGCAGACCACTCCAACATCCTCTGAGTGGCTACAGTTCTGCAGAACTCCAATTCCACGGTGAGGACATTGGAGCAAGGAGTTTTCACTTCCTGAGCAGCCTACATTATCCAACCAGATTTGCCCATTTCCTCTACCATAGCTAGAACAGCACTGATAGGACAGTGCATATGAGTACCCTAGCTCTCTGCAGGCAACATTCGCATCATTGATGTCCCAGCCATCATCACACACTGTGCCCCATTCTCCATTGATGAGCACTTCCACACGTCCTGAGAGAGTATTGCTAGTTTCCACTCCACCAACCAAACGTAGCTGACCTGCATGAACAGGTTCATACACAGGGGCCATGAGGCTACAAACTGCAAGTATAATTATTATAACAATACAACATCAATTAAATGATTTTACATGTACGTATATGGCTAGCATGATATGTCATTTGGTACTCACCATTTGAACATGTCACTCCAGCATCTTCATTATGACTACAGTCGTGTCTACCTAATCCATAATGTGAACAACTTGTAAGGGAAGACTCAGCTCCAGTACATGCTAGATCGGCCAGCCAGATGTAACCAGATGAACCAGATCCAGATCCCTGTTCAAATGCTGCACAGCAGTCTGCTGACTGAGCGTATCCAAATCCCAACTGACGACAGGCAACATCAGCATCATTGATGTCCCATCCATCATCACACACTGTGCCCCATTGTCCGTTGTAGTACACCTCAACACGGCCAGCAAAACCAGAGTAAAAGTCAGAGGTACTCAGGTCTTCAAGTCTTAGAGTACCATTGTACTCTGTGAAAGGTTTGACAAGAGGACTGAGATGAATGTTTATCTGCAATGTATGATGATAGCAATCTGAATCTACCAATATTGAATTGGCTCACCATTGTAGCAGTCCACTGATGCATCTTCTTCATGCCAGCAGTCATGGCTACCAATGCCTCCATGGCGACAGTTCAGGAGTGAGGTTTCATTTCCAATGCACATCAAGTCATCAAGCCATATCTGTCCAGTGCCTTGACCATACACAGCATCTCCATATGCTGTACCACTGGTGTATCCCAGTTGTCTACACACCACCCTGGCATCATAGGAGTCCCAGCTGTCATCACAGACTGTGCCCCACTCCCCATTGATGAATACTTCCACACGACCAGAATGGAAGTTGGATGACTTGGCTCCTCCAACCAAGCGAATGTTTATTACTGTGTCCATTGAAACATTATAATACATTGAATGGCTACAAAATAATATTCTTGCATGCACGCTTGGCTTGTACAGGACAAAAGGACATGAGCTACAAAACACTTAAGCATGCACATGCATGTTGAATCAACTGATGCTTGTAAATGTCTATGCTACATACGTACCAGTGTCGGTACTGATGTAACACTCCACTCCTGCATCCTCATCATGGCCACATCCAGAAGGTGATACAACCTGGGGACACTCACTAAGGGATTCTTCAGTGCCCTGGCAGTTCAGTTGAAGCATTGGCCCCACTCCTTGGCCATACTGTGCACAGCAGTGAGTTCTCCTTGCACCGAGGTATCCCAGTTGACGGCAGATGACATGAGCATCATTGAAATCCCATCCATCGTCACACACTGTGCCCCACTGTCCATTGATGAACACTTCTATTCGTCCTGTGTAGTTATTTGAACCATTCACCAGTCTGATGGTTTCTGTTATGTATTGATACATGAAGGAAGATTTGGATTGATTATGCTACCATGCAGAATTGGAGAATTGTGAGATACGTACTGTGTATAGTGATTATAAGTAAACTTGAATCTTACATGCTGACCCTGAAGTGAATTGGGGAAGTGGCCATACAGTACAAACTACACTGTGTATGCTTGTTTCCATCTATCTGTTACATTATTATCATTATATTTCTGAATTCATTGCAACCTCTTATTGAGGAGAAAAGCTGTATTGTCTGATTGACTGATTAATATTTGTGCAGTAGACAGTTAAAAATTCTCTAAAGACAAAAAACTAGAATATATAATGCTAGACTAAAGTATTAGTAAACAATTTTGCTTTATCAAACTACGTAGGACCAATCTAACATTTTCTTACTTATTTACTTTATACTTCCTCCTTAACAGATATAGCGATAAAAAAGGAAATTCCGTGGCCTGGTTTGTGTTCCATACAGTACACGCATGGTACTGCTGCTAACTTACACTATTCAGCAAAGGTGAGAGATGTGCATGCTATTACTACAAACACAAATGTAGGTATCCACAAACTAAGATGCATGCAGTGGTATAGCCCATCATCCAAGGTGCATAGCTATAGAATGGTAGTATACTATGTTCCTTACCTCTAGAACAGTCTACTCCAACATGTTCCCCATAGAGACCACAGTAGCGTCGTCCAATACCGTGCACACAGTTGAAGAGGCTTTCCTCTTCACCATTGCACTCTAGACCAGCAAGCCAAGTTCTACCAGTATCTCGGCCAAAGTCAGCTCTGCTGTAGACACCTAGCACCACTGGGTACCCAAGCTGTCTACATACAATAGAGGCAGCGTTTTTGTCCCAGCCAAACATATAATCACAAACAGTTACTGTTCCCCATTCTCCATTTACTAGCACGTCCACTCTTCCAGTGTAGACTGCACTGTTGTGAACACCATGCACAAGTCTCACATGATAATCTGCAAGTGTACATCAGTAGAAATCGTCGCTAAATATAGCGGTGTGTATTGTATACAACTACAAAACTGGCAGTAATTTTATAGTATGCACAAAATACAACATTACATAACTGAACACACAGTAACATTGGCAATAAAGCAATTGATGCAAGGTATTTAATGGAAGTATCAGCACAGTTAAAAATGTGGTGTGACCGTCACACCAATCAGTGCTCACACCCAGGGTGTGATCATTCACACCATTAGTGTGACGTTTACGGTGACACCAGTATCCACACTGTCATGTCATTTCTGATAGATTAAGAGACTTTGAAGTAATTCACATCCATAATTAAAGATGACAAGATTTTATTTGGAATCCTGTATACAAGCTAGCTAAGTACATAGCTACCCAGGACACAGCTAAGCCTGATGGTATGTTGTGTACAATGGGAGGACCTCCTCAAACTAAGTATGCCATTTGTGCGTTTTAATTGTACCATTAGGTACTTTGTGTTGCAGGGGATGCCGTATTCCCCGGTGAAGTTCATTGGTGCACCTGATGCCCAATGTTTGCAGGGGTTGCCATATTCCCCAGTGAAGTTCATTGGGGCACAGATGCCCAATGTTTGCAGGGGATGCTGTATTCCCTGGTGAAGTTTATATTGGGGCACCGGATGCCCAATGTTTGCTGGAAATGCTGTATTCCTTGGTGAAGTTTATATTGGGGCACCGATGCCCACAGTTTGCGGAGGATGCCGTATTCCTCGGTGAAGTTCATTGGGGCACCGGATACCCACAGTTTGCGGGGGATGCCGTATTCCCTGGTGAAGTTCATTGGTGCACCTGATGCCCAATGTTTGCAGGGGTTGCCGTATTCCCCGGTGAAGTTCATTGGTGCACCTGATGCCCAATGTTTGCAGGGGTTGCCGTATTCCCCGGTGAAGTTCATCGGGGCACCTGATGCCCAATGTTTGCAGGGGATGCCGTATTCCCTGGTGAAGTTCATTGGGGCACTGGATGCCCACAGTTTGCAGGGGATGTAGTATTCTCCGGTGAAGTTCATTGGGGCACCTGATGCCCAATGTTTTCAGGGGATGCCGTATTCCCTGGTGAAGTTCATTGGGGCACTGGATGCCCACAGTTTGCAGGGGATGTAGTATTCCCCGGTGAAGTTCATTGGGGCACCTGATGCCCAATGTTTTCAGGGGATGCCATATTCCCTGGTGAAGTTCATTGGGGCACCGATGCCCACAGTTTGCGGGGGATGCCGTATTCCCCGGTGAAGTTCATTGGGGCACCGGATGCCCAATGTTTTCAGGGGATGCTGTATTCCCTGGTGATGTTCATTGGGGCACCGGATGCCCACAGTTTGTGGGAGATGCTGTATTCCCCAGTGAAGCTCATTTGGGCACCAGATGCCCAATGTTTCCAGGGGAAGCCGTATTCCCTGGTGAAGTTCATCGGGGCACCTGATGCCCAAAGTTTGCGGGGGATGCCGTATTCCTCGGTGAAGTTCATCAGGGCACCTGATGCCCAATGTTTGCGGGGAATGCCGTATTTCCCAGTTAAGATCATTGGGGCGCCTGATGTGCAAAGTTTGCGGGGAATGCCATATTCCCGGTGAAGTTCATTGAGGCACCTGTTGCCCAATGCTTGCGGGGGTGACCATCCACGGGAAAAGGGGGTTTATTGCGTAACATAGCAAGTTGAGAAAATGGCATTTGAATTTCGCGCGAATTCAACACGGTCGTACGTCGTCATTAATTATCATACAAGCGTGAGGTAAACGTCATGAGATAGCCCATTCAGTGCACTTTAAATGGATACCAAGCAAAAGACCGTACGCTGCTGTGTTGAGCTGTTTTCGGCTGTTTTGCGGAACCATTTACGAACGCGATTGAAATTTAATCGAAGATTCGCCTTCAGTTCGTATCAGTAATGGTCTGAGCAGCAGTTTAATTGGGCACAGTAGCTGTAAGCGTCTTGCTTTGTGACTCCCTAAAGCCTTCTTCTTCCACATGATTTCACTATCCAAATCTCTTCCTACGAGTGAAGATGTGCTCAAAGCTGTAAAGTTTCACGCAAGCTCCGAAGTGCATTGCCAGCGTACGGTCTAGATGTCCTTTTAAACTTGTTCACACATTTTTCAAGGTTTCTGAGCATATATAATGTGCATTACTACTAAAACTATGCTATTTCCGTTTTTGACAGCTTGCAGGAAGTCATTTAGATGACGTATATTTGATTAGTGATGTTGCTATGGCAACAAAAATGCACATAAATTGGAGCAAGAAGGTCTGATGAGTGCACAGGAACAATAATCTCATTTTTGTTAAAATTTATTTTATTATTATTACTATTTAGTCTATTTTTAATTTACTTTAATTTACTGTCCTGGGAATGCCGTATTCCTTGGTGAAGTTCATCGGGGCACCTGATGCGCAATGTTTGCAGAGGATGCCGTATTCCCCGGTGAATTTCATTGGGGCACCTGATGCCCAATGTTTGCGGGGGATGCAGTATTCCTCGGTGAAGTTCATTCGGGCACCAGATGCCCAATATTTGCAGGGGATGTCGTATTCCCTGGTGAAGTTCATTGGGGCACCAGATGTCCAATGTTTGCAGGGAATGCCGTATTCCTTGGTGATGTTCACTGAGGCACTAGATGTCCAATGATTGCGGGTGATGCTGTATTCCCAAGAGAAGTTCACTGGGGCATCATCAGATGCCCAATATTTTGCAGGGATCCGGATGCCATCACCCACAAACTGTCCCACAAGGTGGTATGCTGCATGTGTACTACGTATACACAAATCCTTACAGTAGTGTACCATATCTGTAGTGAAATGTACCATTAAGTACTTACTCTCTTACAAACTGTTCACATAAATGGTATGTTGTGCACTGCATGGTTGGAGTGAATATCACACTGCATAAGGGTGTGCTCACTGTGGCAGCCAATTCACACCAATTTTGGGTGTGATTGTCACTCCCTATTTTTAACAGTGCAGCACGAAGTTTCAAACACTGTGTAATATTTGGCCAAATACTGGAAAATACCATGTAGCTATAATAATGTATTACTATCCCATAATTCTTGCTAAGGTATGCAGTATTGCATGCAGGAAATGACGTTCATAGTGGGTAGTATTTCAGTTATACACCCACGTATGTAGGGGTGCTAGTTAACTAAGCTGGGGAATGCAACACATCTGTTCAATAAGCTAGCTGACTGTGACCCTGCCATATAGGAAATCATGTAAACTGCTGCATATAGCATATGCACCTTGATATTTACTTCTAGTGCAAAAGCATACGCACACATAGCTATGTATAAACATATGATAGAATGCATTTAATCCTTGGGCAATAATATTATGATAGGATAGCAATATGCATATGTCATGTATACACCCTGTACATGTACACTGCACAGTAAATTGCATCAATTTCAACCAGTTATTCTCATAGATATTCACTTGGAGAATGGAAACCGTAATTGAATAAGAAAAGCACATACGTATTATCATTGTCTAACACAATGACATCTGTAGCATGGCCATGCATAGTTCGAGGCATCATGTGGTAAACGTCAGCTTAGCTATACCCTCTGCATACTTATAAAGTACACACTTCATTAGCAGACAGTGCAATTATGCATGTGTTGTGTAGCTACATAGGGGTACAGAATGCTATATTTGATTGCTTCCTACAATGCCCCACAGTAGTTGAAAATGAAGAGGCATGATTTGTGTTAACAGCAAACAAGATTACTTAATGACATGCATTGCAATGTGTGTGTGTACTCACAGTTTAAGCACTCTACACCGGCAGGACTGCAGGTTGAATAGCTCGTGATTTGGTGTGGGCAATCCTGCAAAGACAACTCGTTCCCCACACATCTCACTGCATACATCCATCTTGAATACACCCTGGAGATAGTCCGTGTTAGCACATGAGCCTGGTTGTAGCCCAGCCTGGCACAGACCACTTGTGCATCTGCCACATCCCAGTCACTGTCACCACACACACCAATCCACCCATCTTCACGGTACACCTCCACTGTCCCGTTGTATGACAGATCACTCATGTGGCCACCAACCAGTCTTATGTCATCTAAAAGAAACATGTGGATAGATGCGTGTGTATGGCAGTCTGGCTATGCAAGACTACGCACTAGCAACTATACTAGCTATTGTTGTGAATGAAGGAATTCTGTGCCTTTTTAATATATATATATGAAAACTATAGCTACTAATACAACCTGTCTTGGTTTATTTCTTGTGTAATGTATTTAAGGCCTCCAAGTGGCATATTAGGAAATAACAACCACTCACAATAGCATAATGTTTGGGAAGGTATGTAGGAGTTGAATGCATGATAAGAAGTGTCTCTTCAGAGAAAGTCTCGTTAGACTTTCTCCATGCCAGGAAAGATTCTAATGTTGGCCACCTATATGCTTGCTTAAACTGTGACACCCATGGACACTTCCTCTGCACATAGTAAGTCCACTTTTTAATGGCTGTACATGACATGTGTTAGTTCTCCCACAGGTCATTATCTTGCCACAGGCTATATTAACTCACCTCATATACCGGTGTTCAGAAGTGCCCATGCATTTAACTTTCTCTATGTGATATATTGAATCCCACACTAGTTGATACATCACAAGGTGCTTTGTGTCACTCACAAACAATCCTACCAGGTGGTATTTTGTGCACTACGTACTTAGTCTATAAACACAAATCACAAAGGTACCATATCTGCAGCGAAATGTACCATGAAGTGCTTACTAATAGTCTTTTACAAACTGTTTACATAAATAGTATGTTGTGTACTGCATGGTTGGAGTGAACATCACACTGCAAATGGGTATACGCACAGTGGCAACCAATTCACACCAATTTTGGTGTGATTGTCACTCCTTACTTTTAACAGTGATATGCATGCACCACACTGACCACTCACCCATGTAACACATCACTCCAATGTCATCATAATGATCACAGTTCTCCAGTGGACCTTGAGCTTTGTGGTAAGAGCACCTCATTAGCTCTCGCTCCTCACCACTGCAGGACACATTGGTCAACAAAATTCGACCTCTTCCTGGACCGTAGTAGCCTGCACCTGCTGACTTGGCAAAAGGAAACCCCAGCTGGCGACAGACTACACTAGCCTCTGTAAGATTCCAGGAGTCCCCACAGACTGTGCCCCACTCTCCATCCAACAAGACCTCTACACGACCAGTGAAGGTGCTGGAAGTGTTTCTTCCATTGACTAGCTGAATGGTCCAATCTGCACACACCAATCAGGGAAGGTGTGGAATGTAATAGGAACAACAGCAGAATGATCTGGTATTATTACTACATATACATATATTTGAGAAGTAACAGAGAACAGATTCAGACAGCAACATTCTGCAATTGGGGAAGGCAAGTAGCTAGTGACAAATCAGTACAAATGGCTACACACTATATGTTATGTCCACACCTTGTGTGGTGGTGTCCTGAGTTACTATCAGTTTAACTGCCAGGAGAACCACTGCAACCTGTAGACACCAAGCCACTGAGAGCTCCATCAGTCCACACAGGAAGGGAACTAACCAGCTACCAGAAATACGATAAAAGACTTGGCTAGACTACTATCTGCGAGTTCGCCCTTTCTTCGACTATATTATACCATTCCCGCTAGACGGAATTAGCTTTTCTTTGCCTTCGTTACGCCCTTCGGGGACCGGACGGCACGCTGCCTCTGTTGTGCCCTTCGTGGGGCGAGACAGCTCTTTTATGCCACTACGGTGAACGTGTACTGCACCTAGGTGTAGAGAACTCGCATGGAGTAGTCTAGCCAAGTCTTTTATTGTATTTTATTCACCCCTGTACGAATTTCCCTCTGTATTTAGAGCAATGACGCGCGATTTAACACCATCAGCGTTTATGGGGTTGCCAGCCAATCGCGTACAAGTGGTTGCTTGGTGACGTCTGGACGCTGTTAGCCTCGTTCCTAGGCCGTCCAAGTTAATTAGCGGGGGGGGGGGCTAATTAACTCGGACGGCCTGGGAACGAGGCTAGGACGCTGTTGGCCCAGTGCTGCTGATGAGGAGTGGTATTCTCCGAAAAGGCCTTACAGCACAGTGGCAATCCAGCACAGTTATGGAAGCTCAATATAGACGTGAGTCGCCCTTTTCCGACTATATTATACCATTCCGCTAGACCGAATAAGCCTTTCTTTGTCTTCGTTGCGCCCTTCGCCCTTCGGGGACCGGACGGCATGCACGCTCCCCCTGTTGCGCCCTTCTGTATGCTGAAACTGAAAGCTTCCTACATAGTTTGAGATTTGTTGTTGTGAGTGTACATCACTGCACCAAAGCTAGTAATTCACAGCCTTGTTAAACAGCCTGTTGTTGTACAAATACAATAGTAACTGTTTAACAATTGTTTTTTGCTGTACAGTCATAAACTGAGTCTGTTAAACCATGCAAACTTACAGTTGTTTAACAGGGTGTTTAGCACAAGTCTGTTAAACTATGGAAACTCATGCACTGTGGTTTGGGGGTTATGTACACTAGATATGAATATTGAGTTTTGATGCTGCTTACACTTAAAATATGATTATGGTAGCTATGAATATTCTTACAATAATACTGTGCTACAAGTTATGTACTTTTATATTATTGTCCAGACAGTATAAGTGTTAAAATTGGTACATTCAGTATCAGTACAATAAATCATAGACACGCTCTTTAATAAAAACAGCTGAATAGGGTAAATAAAAGGAAACGTTTTATGCCCTCAGAATAAATGTTCACTCCAGAGCACGTTCACGGTCCTGAACTCCTAGTCTCTTTCACCTGCGAACTTGAGTCTCCCTCATTCTCTGCAGAATGCTCCTCAACTTTTGTTTCAGCTTAGAAAACTGTGTGCTGCGCAAGACAACACAAGAAGGAAGTAGCAATCATATCAACAGGAAGATCTGGACATTCTAAAACAGATCAGACATGTTTTTGTTAGTACATTTCTTAGCTACCACGCACCTTCTCATCCTTAGTAGGCTCACTGACATAGGTGTGGCTCCTTTTGGCATTCCTTATCTATTGTTGGGTGCAGCACTGACCGCGCAATATCCGTCATATGTATAGCTATGAGGGACAAAGTGCTGACTCAGAGACTAACTCTATAGCTACAGGCAAAGCATGGATAAAGTAGCTAACAACTCGTGTATAGAGCAGAAAAGTACATACCACCCATCCTAAATAATTCAAGGTATTCACTGAGCACCACAACAGGTACAGTCGTGTTGACATAGACTTCTACCTTGCTTCTACTCTTCGCGATTGCCTGTCTGCCTTAGCATTGCAATTCAAACCAACCATAGTGATGCCTCAACACAGTGCGCATGCACAATTGCATGTGATAGACCAGTGCACGAAAGACTATGAGGGGTATCCTGGATCTCGCGTGATGTACCCGTGGATGCTGCCTTATGTCACAAACTGAGAACAGTCCCAAAATGGGTACAATAACACACGTAACAAGCCTGAAAGATGACAGGACAGGAGTGACATAGCCTGGTGTGGAGATGCTGTGTTTACCTAACAGGTAAGTGTAGGTCATTGAATGAGGAAGAGGTTGAGATGCAATAAATTGCATTTCAACCGATACTGAATTCAATAACCGTCTTACACAACATAGGCATGGGCGTTTACTTTGAATGGAATGCGCACACTCGCAAGGCCATGACGGACCGGCTACTGGAGGAACTGCTTGGAACTGCTGCTTCGGATGGCCCTGTAGAATTTGGGAGCAACGTTTTCGACCTCCTCTCGCAGCCACTGTCAATCTGGGGGGTCGTAGACAATCACAGTAAGCTATTGCATTCCTGCCATTCCTACGGAATGCATTGGTCTGAATGCTGAATCTGCTGCTGCAGGCTTCACAGTTATTCACGAAGAAAGAGGAGGAGGAAGTAGACACTCTGTTGTTAGCTGCTTCACAGCAGTATGAGAAGAGATGCGGTCCGCTAATGTCTAGTGAAGGCTGACATCTAGTCGGCAGTCCTCACCCATCCTTTAAAATACGAAAGGGAAGAAGTGTCGCTTCAGCAGCGCAAGGCTCTGGCAGATGTAATTCAAAGCCCCAGCAAGTAGATGAAGCAAGGAGAGAAGCCTCAAGACTCAAAGCCTGAAGGTACATCTTGGCAAGACATGCAAAGTCATTTAATAATATATTAGTTAGCTTCAATGGAAGCATATAGAGTCTTGTTATTATCTTTCATGGAAGAGTTAGCTAGGGTTAGAACCATTTCGTGAAGCTGACATGTGTTAACATGACCACTTGACTGACATTGGCTCCCATTTTCCTTTATTCGGACTGCCTGGCCATTGACAGCTAGCTGTCATCATGGCTAGCAATCCTGTACATGTAGCTACATGGTCAGAGCTGCAGTGTAGTTAGGAACAGAATTGCTGTGTTCATGGTGCTGAATAGATCAGCAATGGACATTCATTTGGGATATGTGTCTAGCTACATGTACGATCTGTGTGTATCTTCTTAGTCAAGTGCACTTGACAAAGAAGATACACACAGATCATGGTTGGTATCACATTCCATGCAGCAGGGATTTGGTGCTGATATAACAGTGCTGAATTGTCTCAGCAATAGAGAAGGCTTCTTATATAGTGCTTCCTCTGAGGTTATGTTGCGTCAGCCCACTGCACAGGTGTTGGTGATCAGAAGTGGCATGCTAGCAATTGCAATTACTGTGCATTGAAGCTAGTTATGGTCTCTCTGTGTGTGAATGTGCTGATATAATCCATGCTGCAGGGATCTGGTGTGTTGGCTGTGTTGATGTTTGGTATCCGTGACAAAGAATGTACAGATTTGTACATACAAGGACAAACAGAGTTAAGTGGCATTATTATATGCAGTGTCTCTAATGAATGCAGAGGAGCCCGGCTCACCATTAACCGTTGGGAAGCATAACCTTGGGAGACAAATTGAATGCATTGTTGGCTCAGTGACTATAAGTGCATGCTAGTGGTTTGATCCATGCTGCAGGGATCTGGTGCTGCATCCATGTGTGGCGCTGGACATGCTCGGTATTGAACCATTTTAGATTGACTTGCATTTGCTGCTGAGGCATGCAGTGTTTAGTAGCCCACTTACAGATGAAGCGAGGTTAACCTTCTTGTTATATCGTGCAGCAGGTTTGGTGTCAAGCTGTGTGATTCGCTGTCGCCGAACAATCGTATTTAAATTCGGCGTCGTTATAACATATTCCTTCCGTTGCTACCAGCTCATATACCTCAAATTTGGCTGAGACCCACTCGCTGGCGTACGACTCGCCGTAACAGAAGCCCGCCGAAGGCGGGCGCCCTGCTAATCTATTATATAATTCAGTTCGTTTGTTTGTTCGTCTGTTCGTTCGCGATTCGGGCAAAACCTACTGCACCGGGCGCCACCAAACTCTCAGGGATTATAAAGTGGGGCTCCAGAAGTGTCCTTGAAATTGCCTGTCTTGCAGTTCTTGAGGAGATATCCTTCAATTGCCGGTGTCGCGGTTTATTCAATCCCCCCGATTTTGTATCCCCCGGTTGAAATAAACTAGGATGCTTTATCCCCTGACACTGTATTTCTTTGTTCTTCTTGGTGCATTCTACCCCAGGGGGGTTGTTGTGACCTCCATTTGACCCTTCTGGGACAAATAGTTGATAGCATTCGAACAGTTTCCTCCTCTTCGCATGCCACTTTGCAGCGATTTTGCATCTGCACAACGATGTCCACTAGTTTGAGCTGTCATGCTACTTGGCGCTACTTAAACACTTCTGCTCCTTGTAGTAGGGCCCTCTTGGCATTCTCAGAGCGTCCACGGGGAGGTACAGATGCAGCCATAGTTCAAAGACAAAAACTTCCCGCGATCGTCGGTTAACGCGATAGACGTATATTATTCTGCATACACCCCAAATGAAGTACAAGATTTGGAGATTTGGACGCTTAAAAATCTCTACTAGTAGTAGGTAATCTCATCCTGCAGTGGGAAGCATTTTACTAGCTTCTATCGTCAGTTCTCTGTCGTTTAATTGACTTTCGGTTACCCGGGGGATACTTTATACGGGGGGTACTTTAAACTGTGACACCGGGTTTTCGTTCGCGGCTGACAGCCATTATTTTAATTACCGCTCCCATGACTTTCGGTTGTCGGACGGTGATTCGATGTTGTCTCACGATCAATTATAAACTCGGCCTTCGTTATAGCAGCTATATCTCCATTGCTTCCAGCTCACATACGTCAAAACTGGCTGAGGCCGACTCGCTGTTGCGCGACTCGCCACAGCAGAAGCCCGCCAAAGGTGGGTGCCCTGCTAGTACATAATACTTTTCAAATTAAACCATCAATTTCAAGTGCAACCCTAGGCTTTTCCATGCTTACTGCGACTGTATTGCAATCTGGAAAACCAATCATTATCCTTAATAATTATCTTTTCCAATCTGTGCGTATGCTTGTACGTGTCATTATAAACGGGCATTTGATTGGACGACGCATGACGTAACCGCAAACATGGCCGCTCTGACAGTGTGCATATTTCTCGCCGCCAGCCGTCTCTCAGACACTCCACGCGTGCTCCGCAGTTTGGGTCTCCTAGGCGCGACGCGCACTTGCGCAGAAGTTTACTGTTATTGTCTGGTGCGAGGGAACTGCTCTGCCTATTGGTACGTGGGTATTTTTGTTTCGATATTTGGGTACTTTAGCTGTCAGCGTTCTGGGCTGCTGAAAGCCCCTTCTCTGTGGCCAAGTAAACTATTGGGCAGAAAGCTTGCTTGGATTAGACACTGCCGTAATGGCTAAGGAAAGACATGACCAAGCAATTCTTTTAACATGGTGTAGGTGTAGCTAGCTATGTGTATATGTGCATGCAAGTGTATGACAGTGGCCAATGCCAGTGCAAACAAGATCAGCACTATACCCAGGCAGTGTCACCCAGCTGCAATTGCCCAAATGGTGATGGATAGCCTGCGTTGTCTACTGCGCGATGCGACGCGGAGCGAGCACGGTGAAAGGCCACACTTGCTCGTAAGAATTAAACATTAATTCGTGCAAGGATACATACAGCTGTAGTAAACAAAGTTTTGTAGTAAATGATACGAAAATTAATGAGTTTTAATCGGGTAAATAGTGTTGCCAATGCCCACAGGTGTATATACAGTTTGCGGGTGATAGAGGTGGGGCATGCAAGCTTCTCAGCTTGTCTCTTTGCCTCATCTTTCCATGGTGGTGGGGAATCAACTGGAAAGTCCTCCAGAGAGTACTTAGAAGTGGAGTGGCTTTTACGCCCTGCAGGAGAGAAGGGATGGCTGGCTTAGCAAGGGAACACGGAATGGCTAGTTGTTAGTAGATTTTTTAAAATGGTTGTCACATGAGACCATCGTCATCCTAAGATCACACACACACACACACACACACACACACACACACATGACCACACACACACATGCCCACACAAGCTCACCACACAAACAGGTTAAAATACACACACTGTTGTAGTCACATATGTCTATATTGTAGCCATTGTGCACATGTGCAGTAGTTACAACATGCACAGTCATAGATGCATGTATGCTTATTATGCGAACACAAAGTCCTCTTAGGCATATTCCCTTTCTCATTATAGAGAGTATAGGGATGGAACTCAGCCAATTAAATGTACATGTTCATTAGTAGTCCAATATTGTAATGGGCCACCCACTGTGGCAGTCTACACCCACAGCTGGTCAGTGCAGAGTACATGACTCCTACCATTCAGCTACAATCCACACAGCATTCCTCAGCTACAAGCTACATCTGTACTCCCAATAACAATGTAGTCATGGTAACTGGTGGCTATGCCCTGCAGTAGTAAGACAAATGATTACGTCTTCCTCATTGCAGTCACATACGTAGCCAGATCTGGCTACGTGACACTAATTTCCCACACACTGTACATGTAGTGCAGAGAGCACCACTAAACACACATGCAGTGCAGACATGAATGTGTGGCAACACATAGTCCAGGGCAACATGACACATGTAATGAACAAAGAGCAAGTATTTTGAGTTAAAATACTCGTTAGGTGCCGGGGCATCCCTGAACTCAAACTACTTGCTAGCAACTTCCCTGTGTATGTTCAACAGTTCAGATAGTTGGGGATGCAGCATTGCTGATGGTCTGAAAGATGCATCACAATGCCATAGACTGTTCATAGACCAGCAAGTCATCCAGTGAAAACACCCATACCAAACTGTACGAATCCTTTGCTGATGCTTTTTAATCTACATAACATTCTGAATGAGGATGTACATGTTACTTTGTGCCTGGTGGAGGAGTGTGCTGGCTAACAAGGCTATATACCCTAATTGGTAATGCCCTGATTTGACTCACTCATAGGCCAACCTCTGTTGTATTTGGGGTTGTACCTCACAGGAGAAGAGTTAGTTAAGCTTTCTACTACAATACAATTCCTTAAATGTGTTCTAGAAAGACTTTGCGTTCTTTGGATGCATGCATGGTGAAATACGAAGAAAGATGATTTTGAGCTTAACAGAGAGTGTTCTGCACAGCCATTTTACGATGTCCATCCGTAATACCTGTATCTTGCAAAAGATTTTTTCAATAAGATTTTACTAGATCACTCTATTAACACATGTTCATGAACTCTACTGGACTATGTGTTGCCACACATTCATGTCTGCACTGCATGTGTGTTTAGTGGTGCTCTCTGCACTACATGTACAGTGTGTGGGAAATTAGTGTCACATATATAGCCAGATCTGGCTACATACGTGACTGCAACGAGGAAGACGTTATCACTCTTACTACTGTGGGCATAGCCACCAGTTTACATGACTACATTGTTACTAGGAATGTAGTTTATACCTATATAGATGTAGCTTGTAGCTGAGGAATGCTCTGTGGATTGCAGCTGAATGGTAGGAGTCATGTACTCTGCACTGACCAGCTGTGTGCATGTGTAGGCTGCCACAGTGGGTGGCCAATTACAATATTGGATAAGCGTACATACTGGACTGCGTAAATACCTGACTTCTAATATAGCTACCTTACAAGCATTCCAAAGCAAGTGGGCTCCATCCGCTGCCATGCCTCTTCGCTGTCAGCTTACTGCACACAAAATGCCCTCCATTCTGTTCTAATGCCTGTAAATTCCTTGCATGCCTCACGTACACCATAGTTAGAACAGTACTAACAACATACAAATGTGCATATATACCTCACAGTATATTCTCATTCTACTATATGCATACAGCAGTATAGTAGCTTAATTCATGAGCTAGCATGTGTGTAGTGATTGCTGTATTCCATAGTATTACATTCTGGTACTAGTTCTTCTACTCATTCTGTAGCATGCGGAAGTCAGCAATACATGATTTGTGTATACATGCACACGCAGTAGCACACATGTACACCTTCCTGAAGGCTACATGCATGCACGGTGTGCATATAGGCACATGAATGTCCACTGTTTGATTGATGCCTAGGAGTATGTGCAAAGCAAAGTGTTTATTCATCTTGCAGCATGCAAGCCAAGATAGGAGCAATGGGTACGTAGTCCTTCATCTTGCTCCAGGCTGAAGTGATTTCCACAACATTATGTTCCTAGCCTAAAACCTACAGTACATTTGTACAGTTTGTATATAGCACCATGAATATCAACATTGATATTATGAATATGATTATACATACATTACTTGGGTTAACAGTGTTGAGTAAGTCTGTTAACTTACAACTCTGTTAAACCATGTTAAGTAAGCTGTTATTGCAAGTTAACAAGATCTTTTACAACTCTGGTAACTAACTTGAGGGCAGTTGGTGCAGTGTAAGCCCCTATTATAGAGAAGGGCGCCTTTGGTGCCCTTCTCTGCTCCGGCGCCCAATGCAGGTGCTTCCGATGCCAGCGCTTCTGATGCAAAGCACTTCCAAACCTGGCTACTGAGGAATAGCTATAGATGCTGCAGTTGCAGTTAGCTATAGAGTTGCATGCAGCTGACTCCTCTTTCACCATGAATCACTTTCTGCGAGGTCAAGTGTCTTGTATTGCCCTCCAAATTAAACAAAACTGACTCATGATGGCCCCTTTGAGCTGATTCCTGGTTGTCATGAGTTGACTCCTGGTTGGTCCTTTGAGCTGACTCCCCTTTAGCTGGCTCCTGCTTTTCCCCTGGTGCTGACACCTGTGAGTGAAGGTTGAGACGCTCCGGATAGTGCTTCGACATTCGGACCGCGCTTGCTGTGAAGCCTCCGCATGGTTCCCGAGATTAGTGCGGACAAAAAATCGGCCAAGCTCCATTATAATAAGATAGATATGATATACCATGCATATCTTGCCACTAACAACATCACATCCTCTGGGGCTGTGAACATGCCTTGGTGCCCAGCAGGCCATATAGCCCGAGGATAATCACATTGCTATTGGGAATGTTGTGTATGACTCTATAGCCGTAGCTAGTAGGTGAGGGATGCTCTGAATAGACTGCTGCTGATTGATAGAAGTCACATACTCTGCACTACCAGCTGTGGGTGTAGACTGCAGTAGTGGGTGGCCATATGCAATTACATAACATCGAAGATACAATCAATACAATTGATATGCAAAATCTGAAACAATTTAAAATCAAATATCCAAATGGAGAACATACCTGCCCCTCCTCCTTGTGCAAGTGCTGGACCACTATATTTTGCTTGGAGATGAGGATGCATCTGATCATCTCTGCCACTGCCTTAATGGCTTCATTTGGTGATCTCAAAGAAACAACCCAAAACCCTAGTGGTTCCTCTTTCATCGCGTAAGGCATGCCATGAGTCAATCACAGTCCATGTAGCTATAGAGTAGAGTTCTATTCTTACCCATCGAATTGTTGCATGCACAAGCAAGCAAGGTAAAATACGTCCTGATTTTCCGAACAGGGCGCCACATTGTGCCTGTTTGGAAAACCCCTACTTTGCCTTACACACGGTCCATCAAGAGTTCAGTGCATACTGGTGATCTCAATGATATCTTCACATCTTGACAATGTGGTCACTCTTACCTAGGATACAAACATAAACAAAATAGTGGCACGCATGCCATTATGTCATAGCGCGTTGGCATGATTGTCAATACTTACCAAAGGGTGTGACCATTCACTCTGTCGGTGTGAGCGATAATTGGTGTGATCGTCACACCACAGTTTTAGCAGTACTGGATATGCTCGGTATTGGTGAAAACTGGAGGCACTTTTGGTTTTAGAACTACATGCTAGTGGTTTGATCCATGCTGCAGGCCTAGGGATCCGGTGCTGCATCCATGTGTAGCGCTGGATATGCTCGGTATTGGACCATTTTAGATTGATTTGCTGCTGAGGCGTACAGTGTTTACCAGCCCACTATACAGTTGAGGCGAGGATAACCTCCTTGTTATAGCATGCAGCAGGTTTGGTGTCAAGCAGTTAACCAACAACACACTTGTAAATTACAGTGTTTGGTGCAGTGATACATACATACAAGGTTGGTGTGAAAGAGCATACTGTACAAATAGGAAATAATACCCATTCCAATAATACCCATACCAAAATTGTACCCATTCCTTGAAGTTGTTTTGCTGTGGTGGAACATTAATTTTAGAATCCCAGTAAATGAGACTAGGTGAATCACCTTAGCACGTTGTTTAGGTTCAAGCTAGGTTAAGCTGTGCTGTGCTGAAATTCTGTTGTTGAGGACTTAAATTCTTTGCATCAACTGTTCTCTTAGCTACTCATGCCTGGCACTAACTATAGTGCCAAGTGGTTTGTGGGCTTGCTTCATCACTGAGGTCTGACCACCCAGGAATTCACATCTTGTAGGATCTGGAATATGGCACCATGCATTCTGTGATATGCTAGACTACACACTAGTAAATCTATCACCATTCAAACCTTCACAAACAGCAGTCACTAGACACATTACAAAACCCATGCACTCCCAAAGTGTCAATATTTAATCTTAGAAAGCACACCCTTGAAATTAACTGATGTATATCACACGCAGTGTCATGATAATGCAAATAAAGTAGCTGCATGTTATGTTTCGGAATTATGGTACATACAGTACATTCAGTCTTTCCTATAGTGGCCTAGCACACACAACACACCTAAACTTTAAATGAATCCGCACCTCCAACCTCCTCAGCAACACTCCAGTGATCAAGTATGCCCAATGGCTTGTGTGTGTGTGTGTGTGTGTGTGTGTGTGTGTGTGTGTGTGTGTGTGTGTGTGTGCGTGTGCATGTGCGTTTATTATCATGTCCTGTGCTTGTTTCTCGTTAATCACATTGTGCTCTGCATGCAATCTGTAGCATCAGATCATGGTACATTCTGTGTCTGTGCAATATATGTAGCATGCACTCCATAACTGCTATGCAGTGCCTTAAATTCCCTATTCTGGCCTTTTCGTCCACTCATCCCACCACTCTTGTCCCCACCTTGCAGACTGCTGTACTAGAGGACCAGTTCACTCTCCCTGATGGGACTGTCACCTTGGCAGAGCCCCGCCCCAATGCCTACATCCCTCAGTCTGACACAGAGCTCCCTCTACCAAAGCCCTACGGCTCACAAGCACCATTCAAGCCCTCACAACCAGGGGCCACCATGAGACACATTAGGAAACCAGTCCCAAAACCAATTGACATTTGATTTCAGTACACACTTGATGTTGTTATTGTGTCACACACGAGGATACATGAACATAAGATGTGCATTGTA
>OZ025884.1:6020732-6070732 GCA_964019415.1 Ianthella basta | reverse complement strand
CATGCAACATCTGCATCATTGATGTCCCAGCCATCATCACACACAGTGCCCCATTCTCCATTGATGAAAATCTCCAGCCGTCCTGAGAGGGTAATGCTGGTTTCTACTCCACCAACCAACTGCAGCTTATCTATATTTATCGTAAGAATCATGTTGTTAGAATAACACAGTTTTACTTCACACATCTGGATACACATGCAAACCTAATCATACAATACAGCAAACCATTTACCAGCTAGCTGCATGTAGTCATGGTACAAGTGTGGCACTTTGTTTATAATTATTATACTTTTTTGTTTACAGTGAGGAGCATACACTGTACATGTACCTGGCTTGTAGCAGACCACTCCAACATCATCCCAGTGGCTACAGCTCCGCAGTACTCCAATTCCATGGTGAGAGCAGTTGAGCAAGGAATCTTCCTCTCCCGAGCAGCCTACGTTATCCAACCAGACTCGTCCACTGCCTCTACCATACTGAGCACAGCACTGATAGGACAGTGCATATGAGTACCCTAGCTCTCTGCATGCAACATGTGCATCATTGATGTCCCACCCATCATCACACACAGTGCCCCATTCTCCATTGATGAGCACTTCCAGACGTCCTGAGAGGGTATTGCCAGTCTCCACTCCACCAACCAACCGCAGCTTATCTGTTGTACATATCAAATTTAGCACATAAATATACACTCATGCATGCACACTCTTGACTACATTACATTTATTTAGTGTACCTGTATCCAGTATCCGGTAGCAGACCACTCCAACATCCTCTGAGTGGTTACAGTAATGCACTCCAATTCCATTGTGAGAACAATTCAATAAAAATTTTTCCCCTCCTGAGCAGCCTACATCATCCAACCAGATTTGCCCATTGCCTCCACCATAGCTAGAACAGCACTGATAGGACAGTGCATATGAGTACCCTAGCTCTCTGCATGCAACATGGGCATCATTGATGCCCCAGCCATCATCACACACAGTGCCCCATTTTCCATTGATGAATATCTCCAGACGTCCTGAGATGGTAGCACTAGTCTCCACTCCACCAACCAACCGTAGCTGACCTATTGTCAGAGGACGTGTGAGAGTACTAACTGGAAGTAAATATTTCCATTTGTAGCACTATAAATTACACAGCAGGCCCACCATTTGAACAGACAACTCCAGTATCTTCATTATGCCCACAGTTGTGGGATCCTGATGCTGTGCACATCAAAACAATGATTGCATTATGTAGACAGTGAATCACATGATAATTCAGCATGCACGCCTCGCTCTGTATACATGTATTGATGAAACACCAAGCGTAACCAAGTGCTACACACACCTGAAAGATGGTGACTCAACTATTGCATGCAGGAGTGCCAAAAATTATGTTACACTCCAGTGTCAGTACATACCAATGTAGCATTCCACTCCTGCATCTTCATAATGGTTACATCCAGAAGGTGATACAACCTGGGGACACTCACTAAGGGATTCTTCAGATCCCTGGCAGTTCAGTTGAAGCATTGGCCCCACTCCTTGGCCATACTGTGCACAGCAGTGAGTTCTCCTTGCACCGAGGTATCCCAGCTGTCGGCAGATGACATGAGCATCATTGAAATCCCATCCATCATCACACACTGTGCCCCACTGTCCATTGATGAACACTTCTATTCGTCCTGTGTAGTTATTTGAACCATCCACCAGTCTGATGGTTTCTGTACAAGATGTATTGGAGTGAGGGCTTCTCAGCTGGTGCATGTAGGCATGAGAAAGGTGCATTAACCACCTTGATCCAACAGGTTTTAAACGTTGCCACAAGGATCAAACCTGTTGGATCAATCTGTGATGGCTTGTCACTTGTGTGTAACACGATCAAGCACAAACAAAGCCTGGAATTGGTTATAGCATTATGCAATGCATAGAAGTGTATGAATGGAATTCACTACTCAGTGAATGCACTGAATAGTGTATGGCTCTAGATCTAGCAGCTGCAGTGTGGTAGTTGGGTACAGTACCTTGGCAACATTGTATAACAAGCAATTCATTGGTAGAATATACATTTCTGTTGTACCAACAATGTACCTGTTGCAGCTGTCTCTTGTATTAAACTATGTATAAGACATTTTACATACATAGCAAGCTTAATACAATCCCTTACCACGAGAACAGGCCACTCCAACGTCATAATAGTGACTACAGTAGTGCTGTCCAATGACTCTGTGCCCACAGTTGAAGAGACTTTCCTCTTCGCCACTGCACCGCAGATCAGAAAGCCAAATTCTACCACTTCCTTGACCAAAGTGAGTTCTGTTGTAGACACCCTCTACCATTGGGTACCCAAGCTGTCTACATACGACAGCAGCATCATTTGTGCTCCAGTTGTAATCACAAGCTGTTCCCCATTCTCCATTTACCATCACTTCAACTCTTCCTGAATAGTAAGTACCATTGACAAGTCTCACAATATCTGTGTGAATGCAAACAACTCATGAAACTACACATCAGAAGCATACCCATATACACTGTTCTAAACTAGTCAAATATAGTGCATTCCAGTGTTGTGTACAGTGTGAAGGAATGCTTGGAATTTCTACATTTTCTATTTTTCTATTGTTTGTTTGGTTGAAAGTGAAGAAGAATGATATACAAAAATGCAATAACATGTTTACTCAAATGACTATATTGCTGCAGTGTGTGAGTACTCACAGTTCAGGCACTCTACACTGGCAGGACTGCAGTAGGTGTAGCCTGTTTGGTGTGGGCAGTCCTGCAAAGAAGACTCATTCCCCACACATCTCACTGCATACATCCATCTTGAATACACACTGGAGGTACTCCATGTTAACACACGAGCCTGACTGTAGCGCAGCCTGGCACAGACCACTTGAGCATCTGCCACATCCCAGTCACTGTCACCACACACACCAATCCACCTATTCTCACGGTACACCTCCACTGTACCGTTGTATGACAGATCACTCATGTGACCACCAACCAGTCTTATGTCATCTGAAAGAAACGTGTGGATAGAGGTGTGTACATATTATAGCTCATTCTGGTATATGCTTCAAATTTCAGTGTGGCAGTACTGAGGTGTGGATGTTGCATTGTGTATGAGCTCTCATGTTTGCGGCAAGAATTGGATAACATTCACATACAAAATGAAGCTGTGTGAGGTACATATCTTCCACATGGGAACCTGATCAGAGGTACATCAATCTAATCCAGTTAGTGCCACTACTTCTAATTGTTATACAGTTTCTAGAGATGTATTGCTTGTATGTATGTGAACTAATGTTGATCCAAAATTAATGTAAGTCTACTCAGTCCATATACTGTATGTTCGTAGTATCTCAGTGCACTTGAGAGGCCATGTATAATGCATGCATAGTATAGCTGGCTATTTGCAACTGAATACCATAGCTATGGTAATTTATGGGCATTATGTTATTGAGCAAAATTGTTTGCTGCTGTGGCTATGTATGAATACTGTTCTGAGCCAAGGGTAATGAGCCATTACAAAATCTATGCTGTTCATGTATTACCGTATATCTCAAAATGTTTTTGTCATTGAAAAGTTTTGCTAATCACTGTGAAATTGATAGTGTAGAGACTCATTGCTACATGGGACGTATTGTAGCTAGTGGGTAGTTGTTTGCAGCTGATGAAGGCCTATGTGGCCAAAATGTCCTGAGTTACCGTGAATTCTGCTATGCAAGTGCTCGAACAACTACCCACTAGCTACGCACTGTGAAAATGGGGTCAAACGGCTCCAAACATTATGTGATACTTGATACACAGTGACTGTGGCAGTCTGACTATGCAAGACTATGTACTAGAAACTACAGCTATTGTTTGTGAGTGAAAGAATTCTGTGTCTTGCTGCTATTACAACCTGTCTTGGCCCCATCAGACTTTCTCCATGCCAGGAAAGATTCCAATGTTGCATGGTCACCTGTGCTTGCTTAAACTGTGACACCCATGGACACATCCTCTGCACATGGGAAGTCCACTTTGTAATGGCCATACATGACATGTGTTAGTTCTCCCACATGTCATTATCTTGCCACAGGCTATATTAACTCACCTCATATACCGGTATACAGAAGTGTGCACGAGTATTTAATTTTCCCTATGTGACATATTAAATCCCCCACAGTTTGATACATCACAAGGTACTTTGTGTCTCCCACAAACAATCCTATACCAGGTGGTATTTCGTGTACTATGTACATAATCACGAATCTTCACAGGTACCATATCTGCAGTGAAATGCACCATGAAGTGCCTAGTCTCTTACACTGCTAGTCTGGAATGTAATTATGGATGACTAGCAGTAAAGCCCGCCTTCGGCGGGCTTTCCTGCTTTGGTGCCTGCACGACGGCTGCTGCATGATAGCTACTCCACGACAGTGTGGCTTACAACTGTGTGGGTATACCAGCTGGTAGGGCGCAATCATAGCTATGCATGCATGTTGCAGGCAATGCTGTGTGTAGCATGATGTGGACAGAGAATCACCCAGAATAAGTGGAATCATGCATGCACTGACAATGGATATGACATAGAAACAACTGCGAAATTGGTAGTCTAAGAATGGAAGTGAAGAACAGTGTATGTGAGCACATCAAGTAAATTGGAAGCTTATGTATGCTCAGGGGAACACCATGTCTTAAGATGGTTTTGGACAGGTCGTGCATGGTACTGTTCCAGGTCAAAGTGTGATGAAAAGTAATTGATTGAGCTACTATATCCCACTTTGGCTTAGAACAGTACCATGCATGTACTGTCCAAAACCATCAAGACATGATGCTCACCTGAGTGTACTTAAGCTCCAATACTTGATGTGCCCACACAGATATACGTACAACGTGCAATGATAGAAGGTGCAAGATGTTGCCGACAGGTTGTTAGCTATCATTGGCTTGATGCAAACACAGCAACATGCTCACAGAAGGATCGAAGAGGTATATGATGTTGCTGCAATGTAGACTCATATTGTAGCCAATGTATATCAGAATGGTGCCATAGATAGTGTTGGCTGCAGCTCTGTTGCTTCACAGAAGGAAGAGGTTTGCCATGTTGCCGCATTTTAGTCTCATATTGCATCTGATTTACATCAGTATGGTGCCATAGATAGTGTTAGCTGCAGCGCTGTTGTATGGCAGAGCGCGAGTGCTCTCCCTTTGGCATTGTGACGCGTTTTGAAACCTTAAGTAACCGGAACCCCGTATACGCAGACCGTAAACAGATGAAAAACATGGCGAGATTGAGAGATTGAGAGATTCTCTCAAGAGAGGGAACCACTCAAGGGGACCCTTTAGGCATGGCCATGTTCTCACTTGCTATGGTCCCTCTCATAATCAAGCTAATGGAGCAATCTGAATCTACCGTTCAAGCTTGGTTTGCAGATGATGCAACAGGTGTGGGGTCGCTCCAGAACCTCAAACAATGGTGGGATGGCCTGTCTACCATTGGTTCACTCTTCGGATACTATCCGAATGCAGCCAAGACTTGCCTGGTAGTGCGGGATGAGCAAGAAGAGGTGGCTAGGCAAATCTTTGACAACACAGATGTCGTCGTTACCACAGAAGGAAAGAAGCATCTGGGGGCTGCAATAGGGTCACCAACCTTTGTTGAAGACTTCTTTTCACTCAAGGTGAAAGAGTGGACAGATGAAGTGGAGAAGCTAGCTGCCGTGGCTGGAAGTCAACCTCAGGCTGCCTATGCAGCCTTTGTACATGGCACCAAACACAAGTGGAACTACTTATGCAGAACCACTCCCAATTGCAGCCATCTGCTGCAGCCACTGGAAGATGCCATCCACCGGAAGCTGATTCCTGCCATTTCCGGTAGACCGTCATGCTCGCAGGTTGAAAGAGGTCTACTAGCGCTTCCAGCAAAGCTTGGCGGATTGAGCTTATCAAATCCAACTACTGCAGCCCAATCAGAGTTTGAGGCTTCAAAGAAGATAACAGCATCCTTGGTGCAGTCGATTATCCAACAAAGAACATCCTTTGAGAATGATCCCACTCAGGCGAACCCCAGTGTGAATGTTGTGAAGAAAAGAAAAGTGGAAGAGCTGGAACGAAACCATGAGGAGATTCGCAACTAGCTTGAACCCTCAAGCCAGAGGCTGATCGACTGCGCATCAGAACCTGGAGCTTCAGCATGGCTCACGGCGCTACCTCTGGAGGAGCATGGCTTCTGCCTCCCTTGATGCATAATGTTGGTGCTGAATATTCATTGGAGTGGTCGTTTTTAAAAATGTCATGGATATGGGCAATCCAATATACCCTTTATCAGATGCTAGATTACTTGCTTCAATAAATATCTGCTTATTTAATCTACCTTCAGCCATTTTGCTTAATCTGAACCAGAATCCTATGCATGAGATCTTAGTGATTGTCGTAATGGGGAGCCAGCCTAAATCACCTAGAAGAGCTACAATCGGGGCATTTCTGCCTACACATAGGAAGCTTCTCATTAAATTATTCTGTATCTTCATTATATCACTATGTCCCTTATAACCCCACAAGAAACTGCTATATCCAATGATAGGTAAGACAAGTGTGTTATACAGGTGAGTATAAAATACATATACGGTTATATATAGAGATAATGTAATAGCTGCGTGTGATTAGTTAAGGCTTCTCTTACGCTTCGATCGCGAGTTGCTATTCTGTGGGGAGCAGGGGACTCACAACGATGACAATCGAGGTAGGGCTGGCGTGCTAGCGTAGAACATCGTAAACGGCGGGCAGCGGAGCATAGCAGAGCAATTTTCTGCCGCCTGTTGGCAGACTTACGAAGACGTCTTTGCCGCGAACGAACTCTGACACTGCCTGGTACTGCTTGTCCTTCAACTGTCTATATCCAAGCTCTTTAGCTGCTCTGGATATGGTTGTGCTCACTTCTTCAACTGCGAATCTGCTTACGTACATACTCGCCATTAGAGACCTAGAAAAGTAACTTTAGATTGGCGTGTAAAGAAGTACGTACGTACGACCAGATTACAGGGTCCAAAAGTTGGAATGGAGGCAAAACTCAGGTTTGTTCAGCCGTAGACTGCACTGTTAGAAGTGACACACATTCGTCTTTCCATTCCAAGGAATTCTGGAAGAGACCACGTACGAAAATAGCAGCCCCGACTCTTGAGTCAACAGCGACGAAAACGACTTGAACCTTTTGCTGGGCAATTAGCAACATCTTGCCAAGGCATTGGCCACCTGATTGAAGGCATCCAGTGCGAAATCCTGCACAGAAAAAGGCTAGGAACAACCTAGTTAGCACAAGACTTACCATCTCTCATATAATGCAGTTTTACTATGCTAAAGACTTCGGATCCCACGTAAATGGCATTCGAATAGCTGCACAAGATGTTATTGTACACAATTCAACTCACAAAACGGCAAACAAACAAAGAAGAGCGAAAAGCGCGGCGACCAAAATCCTTACGGCTAGCAAGGGGTCTAGCCGTTAAAAACGTGGCACGGATACGTGAGAGCTAACGTGAAGTAGTCTCGTTTCCAGACCCTTCCCGCAGGGGAGGAAGGGTCTGGTGAAAGTGGGCAGGCAGTTTGGGCACAATGGAATGTAATTATGGGTGATGACGTAATACTGCATATGATTAGTTACGGCTTCTCTGCTTCGATCGCGAGTTACTATTCAGTGCGGAGCAGGGAACTCACAACGATGACAATCAAGGTAGGGCTGGCGCGCTGGCGTAGAACATCGTAAACGGCGGGCAGCGGAGCATAGCAGAGCGATTTCCGCCGCCTGTTGACAGACTTACGAAGACGTCTTTGCCGCAAACGAATTCCGACTCTGCCTGGTACTGCTTGTCCCTCAACTGTATATATCCAAGCTCTTTATCTGCTCTGGAGGTGGCTGCGCTCATATCTTCAACTGCAAATTTGCTAAGTACGTACTCGTATTATATAACTCGTTCTCGAGGTGAGAAATTGCGCAATATTTCGCTACTAGCAATCTAATTGGCGCTGTTCACATTCCGGCAGCGGTCACAAGAACCTGTCGATTTTCACCAGACCCTTCCTCCCTCGCTCGCTCGGCTCGCTCGCTCGGCTCGCTCGCGCGTGCTTCGAAAGGGTCTGGGACCGAGACTAGTGTACTGCATGGTTGGAGTGAACATCACACTGCAAATGGGTATGCTCACAGTGGCAACCAATTCAAACCAATTTTGGTGTGATCATCACTCCTTACTTTTAACACTTACAGTGATATGCATGCACCCACGGCTGTTTCGCCGGGGTAACTTAGTTGTTACGCAACATTTTTGCATCGAAAAATGGCGTCTTTTTCCCTATGCTAGCAATGTATAACGGATCTCATTGCTCCGAGTTTTTCGGAATAAACGGCTTGGTGCATCTTAATGCTGGTAATTGTTTAGGTATTTTGGTATTGGTCTAATCTTACTCCTTATTTTTCCTGCAGTTTTGAGGAATGTATGTGCGTAATGGACATTTAGTATTAAATATACACATGTTTACAATATAAAACACACCGGTCCTGGAAACCTGCAGAAAAAAAGGAGTAAGATGGGACCTACACCGAAACGTCTATAATAATACCAACGATCAAATGCTGTATATCATTTCTCTAGGAAAACGCGGAGGAGTGATATCTTTATACATGGCTAGCATACGGCAATGGGCGCCATTTTGCCATTGCGCAAGAATTACTAAGTTGTACACGCGGGATACAAGTGAAACAGCCGTGCACCACCACTGCACCAACTGCCTTAGTTACCAGAGCTGTAAAAGATCTTGTTAACTTGCAATAACAGCTTACTTAACATGGTTTAACAGAGTTGTAAGTTAACAGACTTACTCAACACTGTTAGGGCAAGTAATGAATGTATAATCATATTCATAATATCAATATTGATATTCATGGTGCCATATACAAACTGTACAAATGTACTGTAGGTTTTAGGCTAGGAACATAATGTTGTGGAAATCACTTCAGCTTGGAGCAAGATGAAGGACTACGTACCCATTGCTCCTATCTTGGTTTGCATGTTGCAAGATGAATGAACACTTCGCTTTACACATACTCCCAGGCATCAGTCAAACAGTGGATATTCATCTGCCTATATGCACACCATGCATGCATGTAGACTTCAGGAAGGTGTACATGTGTGCTTCTGTGTGTGCATGTTAAGTAAGCTGTTATTGCAAGTTAACAAAATCTTTTACAACTCTGGTAACTAAGGTAGTTGGTGCAGTGCACACTGACCACTCACCCATGTAACACATCACTCCAATGTCATCATAATGATCACAGTTTTCCAGTGGACCTTGAGCTTTGTGGTAAGAGCACCTCATCAGCTCTCGCTCCTCACCACTGCAGGACACATTGGTCAACCAGATTGGACCTCTTCCTGGACCGTAGTAGCCTGCACCTGCTGACTTGGCAAAAGGAAACCCCAGCTGGCGACAGACTACACTAGCCTCTGTAAGATTCCAGGAGTCCCCACAGACTGTACCCCACTCTCCATCCAACAAGACCTCTACACGACCAGAGAGGGTGTTGGAACTATCTCCTCCATTGACTAACTGGATGGTCCAATCTGTGATACACCAATCAGGGAAGGTGTGGAATGTGATAGGAACAACAGCAGAATGATCTGGTATTATTACTACATATACATAGATTTGAGAAGTAACAGAGAACAGATTCAGACAGCAACATTCTGCAATTGGGGAAGGCAAGTAGCTAGTGACAAATTGGCACAGATGGCTAGCTACACACTATATGTTATGGCCACACCTTGTGTGGTGGTGTCCTGAGTTACAACCAGTTTAACTGCCAGGAGAACCACTGCAACCTGTAGACACCAAGCCACTGAGAGCTCCATCAGTCCACACAGGAAGGGAACTAACCAACTACCAGAAATCATGCAATTATCAGACGTCATGCTCGTGACGTCTATTTAGGAATGTGCCCGGTTCAAAATGGCGTCTCGTATCTTAATGTATTAGGGTGCTTCAGTGAAACTAGCCAAACGGCACTGGCAAAGAGCAATTAAAGGCCATAAATAGGTTTGATGTGTTGACGACGGCAGCGTGCCCAAAGGCAACCTGGAGTGCACGTAAGAGAAAAGCGTCATAGGCTGCTCGTACCCCATTTTGTCTTTTCATACTATTCTTGTTCTTCCCACCGAATACACGGCTGTTTCGTATGTGTAGATGGCGGCAGCTTAGTTTTGGTTTGGAAACCTGTCAATAGTATGCGAGTTTTCACCTCGTATCGTGGAGCGAATATATTTTAACCTTTTTCTCCGTGAAAGCTGAGACAATCCATAGGAAACTCCATATCAAGGTGAGCAGAACAGTGGATAATGTGCTGTAAAGGATAAAAGCGTTGTTTATGCTGTTATGTTAGCGATATTTCGGCAAACATTTGCTCGTACAGCACACATATTTGCAGTGCGACGTTCGCTCCAACCATGCAGTACACAACATACCATTTATGTGAACAGTTTGTAAGAAACTAAGCACTTCATGGTACATTTCACTACAGATATAGTACACTACTTCGAAGATTTGCCTACAGATAGTACACAGCATACCATCTGGTGGATTGTTAGTGGGTGACACAAAGTACCTAATGGTACATTAAATTGCACACTTAGTTTGACGAGGTCCTCCCACTGTACACAACATACCATCAGGCTAAGCTGTATCCTGGGTAGCTATGTATGTACTTAGATAGCTCGTAGCATTCCAAATAAACTCTCATCTTTGCATGTAATTACTTCAAAGTCTCTTAATCTATCAGAAATGATGTGAACAACAGTGTGGATACTGGTGTCAGTGTGAATGTCACACTAAAAAACGGTCACATCATATTTTTAACAGTGTAGAACAGTAAAAACGTGTCCACACTGGCACAAGCATGCAATCATTATGTTGCAATTGGAAGGGATCACTATTTGATATACTATGTTTTAATCAATTGATTCAATGATACATAGCTACTATTGCTGTATGGTTCTTTGCAGGCATGGATGCATGATAATATAATTCAGTGCACTGCCAGTTCATACCTATATACTTCTATGTAGCTACGTATAAATATGCAAGCTGAACTATATAGTGCTAACACACAGCATATGCCTCTTTGGAAGTTCCTAGTCAGTAGTCATGCAACTGCAGCAGTTTCCAGGCTGGAATAACAGTCATGAACTGTTCATGTCCTTTCAGATCAAAAAGCTAGTTAGCTAATAGCATACCATGATTGCATGAAACAGTAACACATTCGAAAACTGCAGATTCAATATAGCAAAGGTAAAGCAGAAACTGCAATACGGAGACATTCTCACTTCACTGAGACTTAGTCACACTAGCTGGGGTCGAGGGGGAAGTGCACTGTGTAGTCACCTACCCCATACACATGCTGCACTATTCATTAGCTGTGACTATTCCATTTTTGTTCAAAACTTGAAGTAAGAAAATGGCTCAAGAAGAAGCTTTCCTTTGCCATGTTGTAGAGTGGTTGGGTTATCACGACCAATGTTTGCCGAAATATCGCTAACATAACAGCATAAACAACGCTTTTATCCTTTACAGCACATTATCCACTGTTCTCCTCACCTTGATATGGAGTTTCCTATAGATTGTCTCAGCTTTCACGGAGAAAAAAAGCTAAAAATCAATTTTACCATAGTACAGCTCTAGACCGAATCCCGAATCCCAATCTGCGGCCATTTAAACTATAAGCTGGCATTGCGAAACAGCCCTGAATATATTTGCGCGCTCCTAGCGCACGACACAGGGCGTTTACTGACCCACGTCGTGTACGAATACTTACGTACCTAGGTCAAGGACTAGAATCTGAGCGCCGGCGGCAATCCGATGTGTACATCGCTGGAGCGGGCAGGAAATTTGTCCTCCCCGTGTATTAAAGATACCCCAATGCCGCCATTTTGTTGCACTGGTATACCGTACGGTACACGGCAGCCGCATCATCTAAAGGTGGCGTAACTGTGCTCGATGCTCTGCCCAATCTTCAGCTAATGTATGGAAGGGGTATTAGTCAGCGTTGGTATCAATCTGCTGTAACCATAGTCCTTTGGATATGCAAAAACTGTACAAACTTGTGTATAATAAGTATTTCGAGTTAAAAAAAAACTCGTGGGGCGCCGGGGCGCCCCTGAACTCGAACTACTTGCTAGCAATTTCCCCATGCATGTATGTTCAGTAAATCAGATAGTTGGGGGTACAGCATTGTTGTTAGCATGAAAGATACATCAAGATACACTAGACTGTTGGGTTGCATGAGTTTCAAGTCTCCAGAGAAGCCAGTCATCCAGTGAAAGCACCCCTATTAAACTGTCAAATGTTTGCTAACTGTTTTTTGATCTATATGACATTCTGAATGAGAATGCAATTGTTACTTTGTGCCAAGAGGAGGAGTGTGCTGGCTAAATGGCTACCCTATGATGACCCTATCATCAGTATGAGCTATGCCATGTTTCGATGGTCTGCCATTATAGGCCAACGGGTCATTAGATCTGTTGTATTTGGGGCTGTAGCTCGCAGGAGAATAGTTAGGTAAGCTTCTTACTACAAGACTATTACTTAAAAATGTTCTAGAAACACTTTGCGTTCTTTGGATACACGGTAAAATATAAAGAAAGATGATTTCGAGCCTAGCAAACAGAGAGCGTCGAGCGAGCGGCCATTTTACAATGTCCGTCAGTGATAATTGGAGCTGTATCTCGCAGAAGAGACGCTAGTTAGGCTTTTTATTACTATCACTCTATTAACACATGTTCATGACCACATTTCGTTCGATTCAAAGACGGCGAAACATCGTTAGAGACGATTTAAAGCTTTGTAAAGAACGACATGAGCGCCGCCATGAAGCCATACGAATACCTAAAAGTGAAAACAATATAGGGGCGCCTTCGGCGCCCCAAAAATTCTATTAGAATTAAAAGGGATTTAGGAATGGCCAGCAGAAAAAGCATAGAAACAAGCAACAGTACCTCGACACCATGATGAATCACATTGCTGTAAAGTTCGCTATGCATTCCTAATTTTATTGTAGCTACATGGGACTAGCTAGCTAGACATTTGGGCCCATGTAGCAAGCTGTACAAGTGTGCTTGCCAAGCTAAGGAGTATCGTAGATTTCCTCCAGAACCTTGCGTAGCTTCAGCTGTTGATTGGAGTAAGGGTTGCTAGCTCTCTCCTGCTGTAGCCTACATCTGTCCATCCAAGTGCAGTTGGCTGCGGCAGTTATAGATGGTGGCTTCACTGAACGGGAAGGCTTCATCTTGAGATTCATGTCTGCACTGCATGTGTGTTTTGTGGTGCTCTCTGCGCTACATGTACAGTGTGTGGGAAATTAGTGTCACGTAGCCAGATCTGGCTACGTACGTGACTGAAATGAGGAAGACGTAATCATTTATCTTACTACTGCAGGGCATAGCCACCAATTTACATGACTACATTGTTACTGGAAATGTAGTTTATACCTATACAGATGTGGCTTGTAGCTGAGGAATGTTCTGTGAATTGTAGCTGAATGGTAGGAGTCACGTACTCTGCACTGACCAGCTGTGGGTGTAGACTGCCACAGTGGGTGCCCAATTACAATATTGGATTACTACAGAACTTTTTGGGTTGGCTGTCCCGACCGGATATATTTAATCGGTTATCGGTTATCAATTTACAACCTGGTGACGTCACTATGGCGGCTACAAGTCTAGCTGAAGCAGCGGCGTTTGGAACGAGGAAGACTGGAACAAAGCGTACTCGGACGATTTAAGGCTAAGAATGGTGGGGAAGTTTCTGTACCAAGAGGAAAACGCCTTCTCGATAAGTGAACAGACAGCACGGGGGCTAAACAGACTCGTACCGATCGCGTGCAACGATTTTCTGTAACCTGCGTTCCAGACCGCTGAGAAAACTGTCGAATCACGACCAGTCGGTGATTCAGGTCGCCTGCCTTCGCCTGGTACCCTGAATCTCCTGTACACCGTCCGCCAATAGAAATGGGTATACTAAAAGTCACGCAAAAATGACGTCACCAGGTTGATAATTGATAACCGATAACCGATTGCAACCATCCGGTCAGGACAAGCAACCCAAAAGGTATTGTAATGGACCTGCACATTTAATTGGACGAGTTCCATCTCTATACTCTCCATAATAGTCAGGGAATATGCCTAAGAGGACTTTGTGTTCATATATATAAAAGCATGCATGCATCTATGACCGTGCATGTTGTACCTACTGCACATGTACACAATGGCTACAATATAGACATATGTGACTACAACAGTGTGTGTATTTTAACCTGTTTGTGTGGTGAGCTTGTGTGTGCATGTGTGTGTGTGGTCATGTGTGCTCTTCTTGCCATGAGCGATTTGATGATAAGCCCGTATTATATATATACCATGCATATCCTGCCACTAACAACTATCACATGTACACCACATCCTCTGGGGCTGTGAACATGCCTTGGTGTCCAGCAGGCCCTATAGCCCGAGGATGATCACATTGTTATTGGCAATGTTGTGTATGCCTCCATAGCCGTAGCTAGTAGGTGAGGGATGCTCTGAATAGAATGCTGTTGATTGATAGGAGTCACATACTCTGCACTTAGTCAACCAGCTGTGGGTGTAGACTGCAGTAGTGGGAGGCCATATGCAATTACATAATATTGAAGATACAATCAATTCTGAATCAAATGATATGCAAAATCTGAAACAATTAAAAATCAAATATCCAAATATCCAAATTATTGCCATTATGTCATAGCGCATTAGCATGATTGTCAACACTTAACGAAGGGTGTGACCATTCACTTTGTCGGTGTGAGCAATAATTGGTGTGATCGTCACACCACAGTTTTAGCAGTACTGGATATGCTCGGTATTGGTGAAAACTGGGGGCACTTTTGGTTTGAGAACTACATGCTAGTGGTGTGATCTATGCTGCAGGGATCCGGTGCTGCATCCATGTGTAGCGCTGGATATGCTCAGTATTGGACCATTTTAGATTGATTTGCTGCTGAGGCGTGCAGTGTTTACCAGCCCACTATACAGTTGAGGCGAGGATAACCCCCTTGTTATAGCATGCAGCAGGTTTGGTGTCAAGCAGTTAACCAACAACACACTTGTAAACTACAGTGTTTGGTGCAGTGATACATACATACAAGGTTGGTGTGAAAGTACATACTGTACAAATAGGAAATATAATACTCATTCCAATAATACCCATACCAAAATTGTACCCATTCCTTGAAGTTGTTTTGCTGTGGTTGAACATTTAGAATCCCAGTAAATGAGACTAGGTGAATCACCTTAGCATGTTGTTTAGGTTCAAACTAGGTTAAGCTGTGCTGTGCTGAAATTCTGTTGTTGACGACTTAAATTCTTTGCATCAACTGTTCTCTTAGCTACTCATGCTTGGCACTAACTATAGTGCCAAGTGGTTTGTGGGCTTGCACCATCACTGAGGTCTGACCACCCAGGAATTCACATCTTGTAGGATCTGGAATGGCACCATGCATTCTGTGATATAATAGACTACACACTAGTAATGCTATCACCGTTCAAACCTTCACAAACAGCAGTCACTAGACACATTACAAAACCCATGCACTCCCAAAGTGTCAATATTTAATCTTAGAAAGCACAACCTTGAAATTAACTGATGTATATCACACGCAGTGTCATGATAATGCAAATAAAGTACGTAGTTGGCATGTTATGTTTCAGAATTATGGTACATACAGTACATTCAGTCTTTCCTATAGTGACCTAGTACACACAACACACCTAAACTTTAAATGAATCCACACCTCCAACCTCCTCAGCAACACTCCAGTGATCAAGTATGCCCAATGGCTTGTGTGTGTGTGTGTGTGTGTGTGTGTGTGTGTGTGTGTGTGTGTGTGTGTGTGTGTGTGTGTGTGTGTGTGTGTGTGTGTGTGTGCACGTGTGCGTGCATGTGTGTTTATTATCATGTCCTGTGCTTGCTTCTCGTTAATTATGTTGTGCTCTGCCTGCAATCTGTAGCATCAGATCATGGTACATTCTGTGTCTGTGGAGTTATTGTGTAGCATGCACTCCATAACTGCTATGCAGTGCCTTAAATTCCCTATTCTGGCCCTTTCGTCTACTCATCCCACCACTCCTGTCTCGCCTTGCAGACTGCTGTACTAGTGGACCAGTTCACTCTCCCTGATGGGACTGTCACCTTGGCAGAGCCCCGCCCCAATGCCTACATCCCTCAGTCTGACACAGAGCTCCTTCTACCAATGTCCTAGGGCTCACAAGCACCATTCAAGCTCTCACAACCAGGGGCCACCATGGTTGCGCACATTAGGAAACCAGTCCCAAAACCAATTGACATTTAATTTCAGTACACACTTGATGTTGTTATTGTGTCACACACGAGGATACATAAACATAAGATGTGCATTATGTCTTTTGTTAACTGTGTATGGCCTACCTATTACACACAGTATGCCTTAACCTTAGATGAACTACAGTATGTAGCTCTCAAATGCTACTGTACACACGGCTTACATGTGCATTTGGATGCACAAAATTTTATTGTGGATTTCCATCAGGTATGCATATCGGGTTGTGGAATCACATAGCAGTCCTCTTCAACTGTGCCTGGCTGTTGAATGTGGGGTCTGATTGCTTTCCTTTGCTGTGGTCTGTGCCTATCCTTACTTGTGTGGTTGGCCGCAGCAGTCTTGTCTGGTGCCATTACTACACAAGAAGGGTTCATCTCGCAGTACTCAGAGTCAAGCTCCGCGTATATTGGTTCTTGTCCTTCGGGAGCATCAACGTACTCTTCAGCGCTCTTCTCCACTTCCCTCATTCTCACCTGCTCTGATGTCTCGCTGGCAGCCTTCTTGTGCTTGATACAATGCCTGATGCAGACACAGCTGAAATTCAGGAAGAAATAAGTGAAGAAGAGGGGGCAGCTTCAAGTATTGTTCACTGTGTGTACATGCACATATGGTTGTTGTGTGCCATACAGACACTGTGGTACAATGACTACCCACCTCATGCAGAGAGCAACTGCCAGTACAATGACAGCCACTGACAGTGTGCTGAGCATAGATACTGAAACTGCATTAAAAGAGGTATATATAATAAACTGTAATGTATTAATGCATGTGTATATCTGACATGGAATTAGACAGTATGTTATATTTTGCACCATACCAGGAGCTGAAATGGCCACCTCTAGGCTCTCCAGTGTAGTTGTAGTAGCAGTGATTGTTGCCTGTGTTCCTAGACCAGCATCGGTGGCAGCAGTGACAGAGATGGTGTACTCTGTTCCTGCACTCAGGCCATGGAAGGTATAGTTCAAAGCCAGTCCAGAAAGGAGAACCTCCTGAATGACCAAGTCACTGGCCATGGTGGTGCTGAGTGACATCTGAGGAGAAATTAAGGGGAGGCCTTGTTAGATCTGTAGTAGACACATAGGACCCTATATGAGATATGCACAGCTGTAGCAATAGCATACTCCGGTCACTGTCGGGTATGCATGGTCATGTGGAGCCAGGAAGAACGTGTCTGCCATAGCCCAGACCCACTTCCATCCATTTACGTACATTGCATAACAGGCCACCATCAGGAGGATGGAGGCTGGAAGTGGTTTGCCTCGAGATTAGGAAGAAGATGGAAAGCATTGCTATACTGTAAATTGATCAGTGAGCATGAAACAGTTATTATTAAGAAGCAGTAGAGCTCAGAGCCTGCAATATATATGCCAGTAATAAATACTAGCAAGCACTGACAGTCTGACAACACTGCATGGTAACATACGTACTGTAAATTAGTTTGATAGTCAACACACATGCACATTCACACATACACACACACACACACACACACACACACACACACACACACACACACACACACACACACACACACACACACACACACACACACACACACACACACACACACACACACACACACACACACACACACACACACACACACACACACACACACACACACACACACACACACACATATATGTACCTTGTACATAGTGATAGGCCCATTGTAGACAGTTGGAGGGTTCCAGGTGACAGTTAGAGAAGTGGTGGATGAGACACTTACTGACAGATCTGTGACATGACCTGGAACTACGGGAAGGAGTGAGGGAGGATGGTGGAGCATACATAGGTACACTCACAGTTCACGTGTCTCTGCTGGACTGTTGAGGAGATGGTATTACCAGTGCATGGTAGTATCTTAACAGTGTGTGTGTACACACACATAGTACACATATAATGTGTACATGTTCTTTGTTTACCAGTTGGACCTGTCCTTGCTCTGACTTGGTGGCTCCACTGTCCCCATCCAGCTGTTGCAAGGGCATGTACTTGAATGGAGTACTCCATGGCAGGAAGGAGGTCAGTGATGACAACGGATGAGGCATTGCCTTCTTGTTGGACGGTCATGGTGGTAGTGGTGATGTTGTCATCTTTGTCTGCAGCAAGCAGGGACCACCGGACCTCATAGTGGATGACACCTTCTGCATCCTCCTCAGCAACACTCCAGGTCACATTGATTGAGTGTGACCCAATGGCTTGTGCTGAGACAGAGAGAGGAACTGCACAGAGAGGGCATTAATGGGTGAGATAAAAGATCTTGATATTCCAGGCCAGAGACTGAACAAATAGATGGAGTCCATAAACATAGGCATGTACATTTGATAAATAATGAGAATGGGAGTATAGTCAGTGGATATATATCGCATGGTACGTGTGCAAATGTGAGAAGTAACACTCACTGAGTTGCCTTGTTCGAGCAGTCTTCCACAGTGTCCTCACACGTCCTCCATTCCTAATTACATCCACTGCAATTGTGTAATCCCTGTCACTTGCCAATCCAGAGACGGTGTAAAGACTTTTCACTGTGTGGGCCCAATACTGCCCATCCACCTCCATACGAAATGTGGTGTTGACATAGTCATTTGCCAGCAAGTGGAGCACAACTGAGCTTGTTGTTAGATGAACAACTTCAAGTACTGTAGATATTGAACAATAACATGTAACAGGCAAATAATGGCATCATTTGCGTGTGGTGCTCAAATGAATTGCTTTGTGCACAGTCGTACCATAGTATACCGATGTTGTCATGCAGTCCACAGCAACATCTCTCCCATGGCTGCAAAATGCATTGCCTCCATTTGTCCGTGCTGTCCAACAGTCCAGTAGTGTGGTTTCCTCCCCAGTGCACTGAGGCTCTTCAACCTTGACCAGACCCTCTCCTGGTTGGTAGTATGCAGTCCAAGCACCACTGTATCCCAGCTGTTGGCACACCACAGTCGCATCATCTAGGTTCCAAGCATTGTCACAAACTGTACCCCATTCTCCATCTATTGACACCTCTACGTGACCTCTTGTAGCAGTGACAGAGCCTGAATTGTTCAGTCGGAGCTTGCCATCTATAGGCATAATTAATACAGTGAGTGCCGTAATGTACATGCATGAGTACCAGGAGGAGGCTACAATGAATGCACTGCTTACCTCTGTAGCAAACAGCACTGGCATCATCACTGTGCGTGCAAGTATATCTGTAGATCCAACTATCCAGACGAGTGCAGTTGAGTATGGATGACTCAATACCAGAACATGCCACATTAGTGTACCATATTGGGCCACTGCCTGCTCCATAGGCAGCATTAAGGGGAGCAGATGCTGCATACTGATAGCCCAACTGACGACAAACCACTGTAGCATCAGAGAGATCCCAACCAAGACTGCACACAGTTGCCCATGCTCCATTGATCAACACCTCAACTCTTCCAGCTAATGAATTGTGATAGATTTCATTGCCAACAAGTCTCACAGCCACTGTATGAAATTAAAACACAACTGATATTATATTATACCAATGGCATTGTGCTTCTGTCATGCAGTCACCATTTTCAATGGACCCAGTTATCGGATTATTGATACACATCTCTATCATGTTGTGCATACCCATTTTAATTGAACAGCTAGATGTCTTGGCTCCTGAGAGGGTACAAGTCATACAATTGATCACTACTCCATCAGCAGTGGTGACCAGCTAGTATGTATATATGATATATATAGCTGCATTTCTGTACCTATAGTATAATGTATTCAAGTGCATCTCTTCTAACCCTTAGCATGTGCATAGTACTCACACTGTGAACATACAACACCAGCATCTTCATTATGCCCACAGTTGTGTGATCCTATTCCCAAATGAGAACAGTTTGTAAGGGAAGATTCTGACCCAGTGCATGCTAGATCATCCAACCAGATGGAACCAAATCCTTGTCCATATGCTGCACAGCAGTGGGCAGCCACTGCATATCCAAACCCCAACTGACGACAGGCAACATTTGCATCATTGATGTCCCATCCATCATCACACACTGTGCCCCACTGTCCACTGGAGTACACCTCAACACGGCCAGCAAAACCAGAGGAACTGCCAGAGGTACTCAGGCTGGCTAGTCTGATAGCACCATTATACTCTGCATGGGATTTGTCAAGAAAGAGAGAAACATGGAATATGCATACCAAACAGCAAGAGTTGGACACTCACCATTGTAACAGGTCACTGATGCATCTTCTCCATGCCCACAGTTATGGCTACCAATTCCTGCATGTCTACAGTTCAAGAGTGAGCTTTCAGATCCATAGCAGATCAAATCATCAAGCCATATCTGTCCAGTGCCTTGACCATACACAGCACCTCCATATGCTGTACCACTGGTGTATCCCAGTTGTCTGCACACCACCCTGGCATCATTGGAGCTCCAACTGTCATCACAGACAGTGCCCCATTGTCCATTGATGAACACCTCAACACGACCAGAATGAAAGGATTGTGACTTTGCACCTCCAATCAAGCGAACTTCTGCAGACATCAAGAAATAAAGGGGGTAGGAGAAAGAAATGAAAAATGCCTTAGAAGGATGGAAACTGAATGATCCATATGCTACAGAGTGCCCAAGAATATGTATGCTACAACTAACAAACACAGGACTGGTATATATGATTATATCTGACAGAATATAGTAACACTTGATGTGCATTACAGTTTACCACTAGAACAGGCCACTCCTGCATCCTCAGGGTGACCACAGTTGTGTTGTCCAATGCCTATGTGCCTACAGTTAAAGAGACTTTCCTCTTCACCGCTGCACTGCAGATCATCAAGCCAAATTGTACCACTACCTTGGCCAAAGTAAGCACTGCTGTAGGCCCTCTGTACCACTGGGTACCCAAGCTGCCTACAAACAACAGTAGCATCATTTGTGTCCCAGCCATCATCACACACTGTTCCCCATTCTCCATTCACTGCCACTTCGACTCTCCCAGAATACACTGTACTGTTGTGGACACCATTCACAAGTCTCACGTGGTAATCTGCAAGTTTGTGATATACATCATACAATTCGCATAGCTAATTGTCATCCTTGAAACAATGTCTATATAGCATTAATGCACCTAAAATGCATTCAAAATAGCACAGCTGTTCCAAAATTCAAGCTACTTGTATGTTGTGTATGTATATACACATATATACGAATATACAGTACTAGATACGTCAATAGATCCCACCATGCACTCCTTACTCACAATTCAAGCACTCTACACTGGCAGGACTGCAGTAGGCATAGCCCGTTTGGTGTGGGCAGTCCTGCAAAGACGGCTCATTCCCCACACATCTCACTGCAGACATCCATCTTGAATACACCCTGGAGATAGTCCATGTTAACACACGAGCCTGGTTGTAGCCCAGCCTGGCACAGACCACTTGAGCATCTGCCACATCCCAGTCACTGTCACCACACACACCAATCCACCTATTCTCACGGTACACCTCCACTGTACCGTTGTATGACAGCTCACTCATGTAACCACCAACCAGTCTTATGTCATCTGAAAGAAAAGTGTGGATAGATGTATATATAATAGCTCATTCCAGTATCATATATTACCGTATGTCTCAAATTTTTTGTCACTGAAAAGTTTTGACATTTTGGCCGCGTAGGCCTTCATCAGCTGATGAAGACCTATGTGGCCGAAATGTCCTGAGTTACTGTGAATTTTTGCTTCGCAAGTGCTCAAACAACTACCCACTAGCTACACATTGTATGTGAAAATGGGGGTCAAAATGCTCCAAACATTATGTGATATGTGATATCTAGTGACTGTGGCAGTCTGGCTATGCAAGACTATGTACTAGAAACTATAGCTATTGTTGTAAATGAAGGAATTCTGTGCCTTGTTACTATATATATGAAAACTATAGCTACTATTACAACCTGTCTTGGTTTATTTCTTGCGTAATGTATTTAAGGCCTCCAAGTTACATATTAGGAAATAACAACCACTCACAATAGCATAATGTTTGGGAAGGTATGTAGGAGTTGAATGCATAATAGGAAGTGTCTCTTTAGAGAAAGTCCCATCAGACTTTCTCCATGTCAGGAAAGACCCCCATGTTGGCCACCTATGTTTGCTTAAACTGTGACACCCATGGACACTTCCTCTGCACATGGTAAGTTCACTTTGTAATGGCCGTACATGACATACGTTAGTTCTCCCACAGGTCATTATCTTGCCACAGGCTATATTAACTCACCTCATATACCGGTATACTAAAGTCTGCACATGTATGTAACTTTCCCTATGTGATATATTATATCCCCCACAGGTTGATACATCACAAGGTAAATTGTCACCCACAAACAATCCTACCAGGTGGTATTTTGTGTACTACGTACTATAAACACAAATCTTCAAAGGTACCATATCTGCAGCGAAATGTACCATAAAGTGCTTACTAATAGTCTTTTACAAACTGTTTACATAAATAGCATGTTGTGTATTGCATGGTTGGAGTGAACATCACACTGCAAATGGGTATGCTCACAGTGGCAACCAATTCACACCAATTTTGGTGTGATTGTCACTCCTTACTTTTAACAGTGATATGCATCCACCACACCGGCCACTCACCCATGTAACACATCACTCCAATGTCATCATAATGATCACAGTTCTCCAGTGGACCTTGAGCTTTGTGGTAAGAGCACCTCATCAGCTCTCGCTCCTCACCACTGCAGGACACATTGGTCAACCAGATTGGACCTCTTCCTGGACCGTAGTAGCCTGCACCTGCTGACTTGGCAAAAGGAAACCCCAGCTGGCGACAGACTACACTAGCCTCTGTAAGATTCCAGGAGTCCCCACAGACTGTTCCCCACTCTCCATCTAACAAGACCTCTAGACGACCAGAGAGGGTGTTGGAACTGCTTTCTCCATTCACTAACTGGATGGTCCAATCTGTGATACACCAATCAGGGAAGATGCGGAATGTGATAGGAACAACAACAGAATGATCTGGTATAATTGCTACATATACATAGATTTGAGAAGTAACAGAGAAGAGATTCAAGACTAGCATTTTGTAATTGGGGGACAGGAAGGCAAGTAGCTAGTGACAAATCAGTACAGATGGCTACACACTATATGTTATGTCCACACCTTGTGTGGTGGTGTCCTGAGTTACAGCCAGTTTCACTGCCAGGAGAACCACTGCAACCTGCAGACACCAAGCCACTGAGAGCTCCATCAGTCCACACAGGAAGGGAACTAACCAACTACCAGAAATTATGCAAGTATAAATATAATTTTAGTGCTTGGGGACATTCCATAATTAGATACATTGCGGCACTCAAGAGCCACTTGCATTTACTGTTGCATGATGCTGCTCTTTGGTGTGTGTATATACTCTACTATAGCTGTTGAATCAGTTGAAGGTGATATCATACTGCATACTGAAACTGAAGACTTCCTACCTACATAGTTTGGGAGTTTACCATTTTGAGTGTATACGTACATACAAAGTTGGTGTGAAAGTGCATACTGTACAAATTAATGGGAAATATATAATACCACTAGACCTTTTTGTGTGAGTCACTTCAGCATGTTGTTTAAGTTCAAGCTAGGTTAAGCTGTGCTGTGCTGAAATTCTGTTGTTGAGGACTTAAATTCTTTGCATCAACTGTTCTCTTAGCTACTAATGCCTGGCATTAACTATAGTGCCAAGTGGTTTGTGGGCTTGCTCCATCACTGAGGTCTTACCACCCAGGAATTCACATCTTCTAGGACCTGGAATGGCACCACGCATTCTGTGATATGCTAGACTACACACTAGTAATTTAAAAACTATCACCATTCAAACCTTCACAAACAGCAGTCACTTTAGTAGACACATTACAAAACCCATGCGCTCCCAAAGTGTCAATATTTAACCCTAGAAAGCACACCCTTGAATTAACTGAACACACACACACAATGTCATGATAATGCAAATAAAGTAGCTGCATGTTATGTTTCAGAATTATGGTACATACAGTACATTCAGTCTTTCCTATAGTGGCCTAGTACACACAGCACACCTAAACTTTAAGTGAATTCACACCACACACAAGCACCTAATGTGCTTGCTATAAGTATCTATGTAACTATCTATACTCCGATGAACACCTGCATTATGATCCCTCCAGTGTGCTTGCCAAGCTAAGGAGAATCGTAGATTTCCTCCACAACTTTGCGTGGCTTCAGCTGTTGGTTGGAGTAAGGGTTGCTAGCTCTCTCCTGCTGCAGCCTACATCGGTCCATCAAAGTGCGGTTGGCCGCGGTAGTTATAGATGGTGGTTTCACTGAATGGGAAGGCTTCACCTTGAGGTCCGTAAGACCCACTTCTTCATATATTGGCTCTGCCTTGTTTGCAGCAGCTATGGCCGCTACTACACTCTTCTCCCTCATTGCCACTAGCTTTGGTGTCTCACTGGCTGTCTTCTTGTTCTTGAGACAGCACCTACAGATACAGCTGTATAGTGTGGGGAGAGAAGAGTGAAGAATAGGAGGGAGCATATTGTTGCTGTGTGCATGTGTAAGCATTTGAATGTACTGGTGTATATGGTAATCTCACCATAAGCAGAGAACACCTGCTAGTACAGTGACTGCTACTGTCAGTATGCCAAGTGTTGACCCTACAACTGAATAGAAGAGTATTCTACAAGATGACACTGCCATGTATAAAAACGGAGTGATACAATATGACTGTACCAATGTATGGGCCATACCTGGAACTGGCAACACATATGCAGTCTCTGGGTTCTGCAGTGTGGAAGCTATTGTGATAGCAGTGATTGTTGCCTGTGTTCCTAGACCAGCACCAGTAGCAGCAGTGACAGAGATGGTGTACTCTGTTCCTGCACTCAGGCCGTGGAAGGTGTAGTTCAAAGCCAGTCCATCAAGGAGAACTTCCCAACTGATCGAGTCATTGGTGATACTGAGTGACACCTAATGTGGAATTAAAGGAGATATAGTTAGCTTTGTAACAGGCACCAGTGTTGAGTATCTATTTGGCACAGAGAAAGGATACTATAATGGTACCATTTGTGAAGCTCGATCAGTTGGAGGAAGTTGAGGAGTAGTTGCAACAGGAATGACAGTATATAACAAATACCAGGTAATGCACAAACATCGATCACTACATGATCATGCACCCAATCCACCCACTCACAACACACACACACCTTGTACATAATTATGATCCCACTGTAGACAGTTGGAGGGTTCCAGGTGACAGTTAGAAAAGTAGTGGATGAGTTACTCACTAACAGATATGTGACTTGACCAGGGACTGTGTGGAAGGGGGGAGGCAAGGTGGTATGAAGGATGTGCATATATGTGTGTGGAGTACATTAATGTGCGCATGTCACTACATACCAGTTGGACCTGTCCTTGCTCTGACTTGGTGGCTCCACTGTCCCCATCCAGCTGTTCCAAGGGCATGTACTTGAATGGAGTACTCCATGGCAGGGAGGAGGTCAGTGATGAGGACAGATGAGACATTGCCTTCTTGTTGGATGGTCATGGTGGTAGTGGTGATGTTGTCATCTTTGTCTGCAGCAAGCAGGGACCACTGGACCTCATAGTGGATGGCACCTTCTGCATCCTCCTCAGCAACACTCCATGTCACATTGATTGAGTGTGACCCAATGGCTTGTGCTGAGACATAGAGAGGAACTGCACAGACAGTGCACAAGTGAGAGATATAGTGAAAGGTAATATAGGATAATAATGAAGAGTAGGACGGGGAATGTGTACAAATATGGAGCATACCAGGTGTAGCCGGCTGCAGAGTGCCAGCAGTGATTGTTGCCAGTGTTCCTAGACCAGCACCAGTGGCAGCAGTGACAGAGATGGTGTACTCTGTTCCTGCACTCAGGCCATGGAAGGTGTAGTTCAAAGCCACTCCATCAAGAAGAACCTTCTGAATGATCAAGTCACTTGTAATTGTTACCTGAGGAGGAATTGTAGGGGAACAGAGCTAGCGTTCACCTGTTGTAGGGAGCAGTGGACTGTGCTAGTAGTGAAGGGTATACACTTATATGTAGCTGTGCTGAGGGAAGTATAGCCAGTTCCTATACCAGAAGGGATGAGGTTACAGATACGTGCTCACAGTTCCGACATGCTGCATTCCATCACAGTATACTTATTTTGCATGTACACATATACACACAAATATACACACACCTTGTACATAGTGATGGGCCCTTTGTAGACAGTTGGAGGGTTCCAAGTGACAGTCAGAGAAGTTGTAGATGAGTTACTTGCAAGCAAATCTGTGACTTGACCTGGGACTGTTGAGGAGATGGTATTGGTGATGCATGGTGGTAACTTAACAGTGTGTGTACACACATAGTACACATTTAATGTGTGCATGTCACTGCATACCAGTTGGACCTGTCCTTGCTCTGACGTGGTGGCTCCACTGTCCCCATCCAGCTGTTCCATGGGCACGTACTTGAATGGAGTACTCCATGGCAGGAAGGAGGTCAGTGATGAGGACAGATGAGACATTGCCTTTGTTGTATTTAGTGTTGTAAGCAGCCTTGTAACTAATTATGGTTACTTACCTTTTGTGGTGCCTGTTGTAAGTTGATTGTGTCTATAGTTAGGATTACGTGTTTCTTACGCATGCGTAGTGTGACCCTCGTGCTTTTTGCTGGGTGTTGTAACCTTTCAGTTGGTTAGTCCTTTTTCCTGTTCTTGCTGGTTGCCTTGTAGTGTTGTCATTCATTGATTGGTTGTGTTTGCACGGTTCCCAGTGTCGTGGTCGACTATTGCGTGCGGAATTACCTCGGTTACCACAATTGGCGACGAAGGTACATCGGAGGTAGCTATGTCGACACACGGGAGTATCGGGCCCTTCGTGGTGGGGCGAGAAGATTGGGTATCTTACACTGAGAGACTGGAGCAGTACTTCGCTGCTAATGATGTGGAAGACGCAGTCAAGCAGCGAGCGATCCTTCTCAGTTCGTGCGGAGCGGACACATACCAAGTTATACGCAACGTGGTCGCGCCAGGGAAGCCGACCGATAAGACGTTTTCGGAGCTGGTGGAGCTGGTGACGGCTTACTACTGCCCGAAACCTTCAGTCATCGCTCAACGCTACGCGTTTCACCAGAGGAGCCAGAAAGAGGGCGAAGCAACAGCTGAGTTCGTTGCAGAACTGCGTAAGTTATCCGAACATTGCAAGTTTGAAGCGTCTTTGGACGATATGATGCGTGACCGATTAGTTTGTGGGTTGAGGGATAGCAGATTACAGCGGCGGTTGTTAGCTGAAACGGACCTGACATTCAAAAAGGCGTTCCAGATGTGCCAAGCCACAGAGCTTGCGGAAAAGAATGCACAGGAGCTTCAGACGGGGCCGAAGAGCAGTCAAAAGGTGGGTGGTGCCAATGTGATGGCCCTGCACGCTGATGTAGCAGGTAGGAGGCACCCAACCCCCCAAGAGTGTTACCGCTGCAAGAGTACCCAGCACCTTGCCAAAGAGTGCCGGTTCAAGGCAGCTAACTGCCATGCCTGTGGAAAACAGGGTCATATCGCCAAGGCCTGTCGGAGCAAAGTGAAGAACCTGAGCAAGACGAAGGGTGGTAAGAAGCACTCCCAGGGGTCATCCCAGCATGCTCATCAGTTGTCTGTAGAGGACAGCCAAGGAGAAGAGGAGTCATATGCACTTTTCAAGTTATCTTCACCGAGAGCAGAACCGATCCATGTTACCATGACCATGGATGAGGCGGAGGTTACGATGGAGGTAGACACCGGAGCATCTATCTCTGTGATGAGTGAGCACACCTTTCGGGACACATGGAAGGGAAATGGCCCTCAACTGCAAACCTCCACGGTACGGGTGAAGACCTACTCAGGTGAAGCCCTTGAGGTCCTTGGCTCCATTGTGGTAGACGTATTGTACGAGGGACAAAGAGAATCACTCCAGCTTCAGATCGTTGCGGGAGATGGTCCTACCTTGTTGGGACGTGATTGGTTGCTGAAGTTAAGGCTGAATTGGCCTGCCATTTGTCACATATCAGACCTCCAGACCTTAGAGAGAGTGTTGGACAGGCATAATGCGGTGTTCAAGGATGAACTTGGCAAAGTCGAGGGAATGACAGCCAAGATCCACATAGACCCACAAGCATCGCCACGTTTCTGTAAGCCGCGAACGGTCCCCTATGCCCTGCGGGGTAGAGTGGAGCAGGAGCTGGACCGTCTTGAGAGGGATGGCATCATCACGCCAGTAGAGTTCTCAGAGTGGGCGGCGCCAATTGTGCCGGTGGTCAAAACAGATGGCTCCATTCGCATTTGTGGTGATTACAAGGTCACCGTGAATCAGGCAGCCAAAGTGGACACATACCCCCTACCTCGGGTAGAGGAATTGTTTGCCTCTCTAGCTGGTGGGAAAAAATTCACAACCTTGGATTTGGCCCATGCGTACGAGCAGATTACCCTGGAGGAGGAATCAAAGAAGTTTGTCTGTATCAACACACATAAGGGCTTGTATGCCTACAACCGTTTACCTTTCGGGGTAGCATCCGCTCCTTCAATCTTTCAACGCACTATGGAAGGCATCTTGCAGGGGATTGACCATGTCTCCATTTACATCGACGACATTCTGATCACGGGACGGTCAGAGAGAGAACACTTGCAGCGACTGGATGAGGTTCTGACACGTCTCGAGACAGCTGGCATGAGACTGCGCAAGAGCAAGTGTGCATTCATGCAATCAGCTGTGGATTATCTGGGTCATCGCATTGCAGGGGATGGTCTTCACCCCACTCCAGACAAGATTAGGGCAATCACGGAAGCTCCAGCACCCACCAATGTGCAGCAGCTGAGAGCTTTTCTTGGTCTCGTCAATTACTATGCCAAGTTCCTCCCTAACCTCTCCAGTGTGCTAGCCCCTCTATACCGGTTGTTGCAGAAAGATAGCAAGTGGTCATGGGGTCGTGTGGAAGACAGCGCATTCCAAGAGGCGAAGTCAGGGTTGACATCATCCAGTGTGCTAACCCATTATGATCCCTCGAAGGAGCTATTCCTGGATTGTGACGCATCTCCATATGGAGTCGGTGCAGTCTTGTCACACAGGATGGAAGACGGATCCAGGAAACCCATTGCCTATGCCAGCAGGTCCTTGAATCCAGCTGAGAAGAGGTATTCCCAGCTTGACAAGGAAGGATTGGCAATCGTGTTTGGTGTCAAGAAGTTTCATTACTATCTGTATGGTAGGAAGTTCACGATCCACTCGGATCACAAACCACTGCAACATCTCTTTTCGGAGTCACGTCCAATTCCTCAGTTGGCTTCAGCACGAATTCAACGCTGGGCATTGACACTCAGCGCATATGACTATACCATTGTGTACCGCCCAGGCACTGAGATGGCAAATGCTGATTCGCTCAGTCGACTGCCACTACCAGATACACCTGTCTCAGTACCCCTACCAGGGGAAACCATTCTCCTCATGGAGACCTTGCACACCTCTCCCATTTCTTCTGAGCAGCTCAAGAATTGGAGCGCTCGTGACCCAGTTCTCTCACGTGTTCTGGAAACAGTGAGGATGGGGTGGCAACACTTAGAGGGTGTGGAGTTCAAGCATTACAACTCAAGAGGAGAGGAATTGTCAGTACAAGATGGTTGCTTGCTGTGGGGAAATCGTTTGGTGATTCCAGAGACAGCAAGACAGCGGGTGTTGGATGAGCTACATGCTGGACATCCGGGTGTTAGTCGGATGAAGTCTATTGCCCGTAGTGTAGTTTGGTGGCCAGGCATTGATGCAGAGATAGTGACCAAAGTGCAGGGTTGTTCTGAATGTCAGATGAATCAGAAGTCACCTGCCGCTGCACCAATGCATCCTTGGGAATGGCCATCTCGACCTTGGGTTCGTATACATGTTGACTATGCCGGACCCTTCCTGGGAAAAATGTTTTTGGTTGTTGTGGACGCCCATTCGAAGTGGATGGAGGTAGAAGTTGTGCCAGCAGCAACATCGGCCCATACCATTCAGAAGCTTCGGGCCATGTTTGCTACTCATGGTTTGCCTGAACTTTTGGTGTCCGATAATGGAACAGTGTTCACCAGTGCAGAGTTTCAGGAGTTCCTCAGTCGTAATGGTGTCCGACATCTAACCGCAGCTCCTTATCATCCATCATCTAATGGACTGGCAGAGAGAGCGGTCCAAACCTTCAAGGACAGTATGAAGAAGGTTTCAGATGATGTACAGAAGCAGCTCTCCCGTTTTTTGTTCCATTACAGATCAACTCCCCATACCACCACCGGTTTGACGCCAGCCGAAATGTTGATGGGTCGTCGTCTAAGAACTCATCTAGACATGATGAGACCTGATATTGCTGCTCGTGTGCGTGCTAGGCAAGTACGCCAGAAAGCACAACATGATGCTCACACGAAAGAGAGATCTTTTTCAGAGGGAGAGTCGGTATTTGTGCGTAACTTTGCACCGGGACAGAAGTGGTTGGCCGGCACCATCGTTTCCATCAATGGTCAGTCACTCTTGATGGTGGAGTTGACTGATGGTAGAACAGTCCGTCGTCACGTGGATCATATTCAGTCTCGTTATGTTTCACCTTCCGTTGTCAGCAATGGTGATGAGTTGCTTGACCTTCCCATGCCCACTGACAGTTCAGCAGACGAAGAGCTTCCTGTTGAAACACCTGTGGCTGAAACAGTCCATGTGCCACGTCGGTCTACCAGGGATCGCAGACCACCTAACCGTTTCACCTTTGACACTGGGGTTAACTAAGTTTTGTCGTAGGGGGGAGGAGTGTTGTATTTAGTGTTGTAAGCAGCCTTGTAACTAATTATGGTTACTTACCTTTTGTGGTGCCTGTTGTAAGTTGATTGTGTCTATAGTTAGGATTACGTGTTTCTTACGCATGCGTAGTGTGACCCTCGTGCTTTTTGCTGGGTGTTGTAACCTTTCAGTTGGTTAGTCCTTTTTCCTGTTCTTGCTGGTTGCCTTGTAGTGTTGTCATTCATTGATTGGTTGTGTTTGCACGGTTCCCAGTGTCGTGGTCGACTATTGCGTGCGGAATTACCTCGGTTACCACAGCCTTCTTGTTGGATGGTCATGGTGGTAGTGGTGATGTTGTCATCTTTGTCTGCAGCAAGCAGGGACCACTGGACCTCATAGTGGATGACACCTACTGCATCCTCCTCAGCAACACTCCATGTCACATTGATTGAGTGTGACCCAATGGCTTGTGCTGAGACATAGAGAGGAACTGCACAGATGGTATATAAGTGAGAGGTATAGTGAAAGGTAATATAGGATAATAATGAAGAATAGGTTGGGGAATGTGTACAAATATGGACCATACCAGGTGTAGCCGGCTGCAGAGTGGTAGCAGTGATTGTTGTCTGTGTTCCTAGACCAGCACCAGTGGCAGCAGTGACAGAGATGGTGTACTCTGTTCCTGCACTCAGGCCATGGAAGGTGTAGTTCAAAGCTAGTCCATCAAGGAGAACCTCCTGAATGGTCATGTCACTGAAGGCACTGAGTGACACCTGAGGAGAGATTAGAGATCATTACTGTAATGATATTGTAGAGGCTCATGCCATGTTGTAGGTTCGCAAGGGGGTGTCCATTCAACATTCATTCTTTAATCCATCAACACTTGTCATCACCAACTGCTGTACTTATAAGCCACTCTCCTCTCTGTAGCTCTTCAGTCTAACAACTGAAGAAGACCTTCTGGGCCGAAGTGTCCTGTTCAGAATTATCTGCCACGTGAATTTGCTCATTATTTCCCCCCTTAATTGTGAATCATTGCTGTAGTTTGATCATTAGTAGATAGATGGAAAACACACATGTACAAGTGTGCAGACACACACACATGCACACACACACACACACACACACACACACACACACACACACACACACACACACACACACACACACACACACACACACACACACACACACACACACACACACACACACACACACACACACACACACACACAGACCTTGTATGCAGTGATTGGCCCACTGTAGACAGTAGGAGGACTCCAGGTGACAGTTAGAGAAGTGTTGGACAAGTCGTTTACTGACAGGTCTGTGACTTGACCAGGGACTGTGGGGTGTGATGTACAGGTGGCACTGTGGTACTGTATGTAGCGTGTGTATAAGTGGTGTACAATAATGTGTACATGTCACTGCATACCAGTTGGACCTGTCCTTGCTCTGACGTGGTGGCTCCACTGTCCCCATCCAGCTGTTCCAAGGGCACGTACTTGAATGGAGTACTCCAGGGCAGGGAGGAGGTCAGTGATGAGGACAGATGAGGCATTGCCTTCTTGTTGGATGGTCATGGTGGTAGTGGTGATGTTGTCATCTTTGTCTGCAGCAAGCAGGGACTACTGGACCTCATAGTGGATGACACCTTCTGCATCCTCCTCAGCAACACTCCATGTCACATTGATTGAGTGTGACCCAATGGCTTGTGCTGAGACATAGAGAGGAACTGCACAGATAGTATATAAATGAGAAGTATAGTGAAAGGTAATATAGGATAATAATGCAGAATAGGACAGGGAATGTGTACAAATATGGACCATACCAGGTGTAGTCGGCTGCAGAGTGGTAGCAGTGACTGTTGTCTGTGTTCCTAGACCAGCACCAGTGGCAGCAGTGACAGAGATGGTGTACTCTGTTCCTGCACTCAGGCCATGGAAGGTGTAGTTTGAAGCTAGTCCATCTAGGAGTAGCTCCCGACTAATGAAATCATTCGTAATGGATACCTGAGGGACGGTTTAAAAGGGACAGTATTACATGTGTTCTAGGGTGAACTGTGCTAGTATTGAGGTGTAGTTGTGCAGAATATAGGAGAGCAAGCTAATCTCCTATACCAAATTGGGAAGAGGTCGTAGTACCATACAAATTTACAACACATCATGCAGCCTGCATGAGCTGCAGTGTACCAAACATACATAGGTACATTGTAGCACACACATGCACATATACCTTGTACATGGTGATGGCTTCTCTGTAGAGAGTTGGAGGGTTCCAGGTGACAGTTAGTGAAGTGGTGGATAAGTCACTTGCTAGTAATTCTGTGACATTACCTGGTACTATATGAGATAGGGAGGTGGTGTTCAGCAGCTATGCATGGAATATGTACTGTACATTAATGCATGGGTAAGAGGTGTTGGAAAAAGATATTGCAGGATCGCAAAATAGAAGAGGACAGAGGAATGAGTACAAATATGGATCATACCAGGTGCTGAAATAGCTGACTCCAGACTATGCAGAGTGGTAGAAGTGATTGTTGCTTGTGGTCCTAGACCAGCATCAGTGGCAGCAGTGACAGAGATGGTGTACTCTGTTCCTGCACTCAGGCCATGGAAGGTGTAGTTCAAAGCTAGCCCATCAAGGAGAACGCCTTGAATGATCAAGTCATTGGTGGCACTGAGTGACACCTGAGGAGAAATTAGAGAGACTTGGTTAGATCTGCAGTAGATGGCTAATTACTTTGATTACACAGCTGTAGCCAGGATAGTCTACACCACTGTGGGTACATGTGTATGGTGATGCAGAGAAAGGAAAACATGGAATGTAGTGTTACCATTTGTGAGAGTTAGAGGAGGATGGGGAGTTGAGACTGCAACGTACTTGTATGACATTAACAGATATGCCAACACATACATGGACAGCTCACCATATGTACACACACATGCACACACACACACACAAATGGGCACACACCTTGTACATAGTGATAGGCCCTCTGTAGACAGTTGGAGTGCTCCAGGTGACAGTTAGAGAAGTGGTGGATGAGACACTTACTGACAGATCTGTGACATGACCTGGGACTGTGCAGGATGTTTGTGGTGGTCAACAGTATGTATGTACTGTACATTAATATAGCATGTTCCTGGCTTACCAGCTGGACCTGTCCTTGCTCTGACTTGGTGGCTCCACTGTCCCCATCCAGCTGTTCCAAGGGCACGTACTTGAATGGAGTACTCCAGGGCAGGAAGGAGGTCAGTGATGAGGACAGATGAGGCATTGCCTTCTTGTTGGATGGTCATGGTGGTAGTGGAGGTGTTGTCATCTTTGTCTGTAGCAAGCAGGGACCACTGGACCTCATAGTGGATGACACCTTCTGCATCCTCCTCAGCAACACTCCATGTCACATTGATTGAGTGTGACCCAATGGCTTGTGCTGAGACATAGAGAGGAACTGCACAAAGAGTGCATAGGAGAGATAGGAGATCTTCATAATAATTATAGGCTAAGTAAGTGAACAAATATTGCTAATCAATAATTATTTGTCAAAATTGTACACTTTGATTAATGTATGAGGATGCATGCATGTACGGAATGTAATTAGTATTGCGTGATTGCCTGTGGATGGTGTATTGTGAGTGGTGGAAGGTAAGGTACTCACTGAGCTGTAGTGTTCGAGCAGACTGATGCAGTGTTGTCTGAATCCCTCCATGCCGAATTACATCCACTGTCAATATGTATTCCCTGTCACTCACCAGTCCAGAGATTGTGTAGACGGTTTTCATTGTTTGGGCCCAATACAGCCCATCCACACTGATATTGAAGGTAGTGCTACTATACCTCACCAGAAAGTGAAGCACAATTGAGTCTGTTGTCACACACACAACCTCAAGTGCTGCCGATTCAAGATGTGACACAAAACAAGCTCTGATTAGCATTTGTGTATGTAATGTGTATACCTGCAATGCAGTACTTCATGCATGGTACAGCCATACCATATAATGTAGATGTCATGCACTCCACAGCAACATCTCTCCCATGGCTACACAATGAATTGCCTCCAATTGTCTGTGCAGTCCAACAGTCCAGTAATGTGGGTTCCCTGCCTGTGCATTGAGGCTCTTCAACCTTGACCAGACCCTCTCCTGGTTGGTAGTATGCAGTCCAAGCACCACTGTATCCCAGCTGTTGGCATACCAAATTTGCTTCATTCAGGTTCCAATTATTGGCACACACTGTACCCCATTCTTCATCAACTGACACCTCTACTTGTCCACTTGTGTTAGTGTTAGAATCTGCATTGATCAGTCGATGCTTGCCATCTGTGTAGGCAAAAGGCAGTGAGTACTCTTAGGTTAGTGACAATATGCACATGCAAGTATACAGTTTGCAGATCACTATATGCCATCAGCATTTATTGGGTTGTTGAGGTGTCAATTCTATGCATGCGCAGTTGGCCACTGCAATAGATGGGTAAGCTTGGTTGAAAGAGAGATAATCACATATAGGATAGGATAGGATATTATGCCTACATGCAACCAGCCCGCCACACCAGTATTAGTTGGTGAATCATTAGGCTTGTGGTAACAGTCGTATTGATAGCAAACAGTGATTGCCTTCCCCCTACAATGATGCAAGAGCCACCAGCATCTGATTTGCCCTTATTTGGTGCTCTTCTGTATGGTGTACGAATGGACGACTGTCCCAGGATGTTTAGCTGTTCTTGTATCTACCATAGTTATATAGTTTCATGTCCTCCAGCTTGATATATGATCTATATGAAGATACCATAGCTTAGCATAAATTCTGATGATTAATTATCTATTAGTCATAAAATTATGCAGTGGAACATTACAAGAAAATGGCCCTGTGGTCCCTCTTAATATACACACAGTGCTTACCATTGTAGCAAACTGCACTGGCATCGTAATAGTGCCGTGTACACCATTAGCTAATAGAGTGTGTCCGGTGATTGCAGTTGAAAATGGATGACTCATTACCAGTGCATGCTACATTATCCAGCCAAACAGGTCCGCTGCCTTGACCAAAGGCAGAACTGCCTGGAGCAGAGAATGCATACTGATAGCCCAACTGCTGACAAACCACAGTAGCATCAGAGAGATCCCAACTATTATGGCACACAGTCCCCCATGCTCCATTGGTCCACACTTCAACTCTTCCTGACAGTGAGTTAGGATTCTTCACACCTCCGACAAGCCTCACCGGTACTGCAGGGGCAGGGCAAAGGCATTTCAGCAGCTGCAATACATTGTAACAAATGTGACACTCCATAAGTTGTTTGATGTGTACATGTGTATACACAGTACCTGGTCTGTAACAGACCACTCCAACATCCTCTGAGTGGCCACAGTTATGCACTCCAATTCCACGGTGAGGACAACTCCACAAAGAATATTCCCCTCCTGAGCAGCCTACATTATCCAACCAGATTTGCCCACTGCCTCTACCAAGTCTAGAACAGCACTGAGAGGACTGTGCATATGAGTACCCTAGCTCTCTGCATGCAACATCTGCATCATTGGTGTCCCATCCGTCATCACATACAGTGCCCCATTCTCCATTGATGAACACCTCCAGACGTCCTGAGAGGGTATTGCTAGTTTCTACTCCACCAACCAACCGCAGCTCATCATCTGTATAATTATTTGAATTGGAAGAATAATTTTTAGGACAGTACAATTGTTATATAAACACATTTGGATACACAGGCAAATCTAGGTCAATCCTTTAAACAGCAAACTATTTACCAGCTAGCTACAGTTTACGTAGTCATGGTATATTATAACAAGTGTTGCACTTCGTATAGTTTATTGCTATGCTTTGCTTGTATACAGTGGTGAGCACATACACTGTACCTGGCCCGTAGCAGACCACTCCAACATCCTCTGAGTGACTACAGCTCCACAGTACTCCAATTCCATGGTGAGAACAGTTGAGCAAGGAATCTTCCCCTCCTGAGCAGCCTACATTATCCAACCAGATTCGTCCACTTCCTCTACCATAGCTAGAACAGCACTGAGAGGACTGTGCATATGAGTACCCTAGCTCTCTGCAGGCAACATGGGCATCATTGATGCCCCAGCCATCATCACACACAGTGCCCCATTCTCCATTGATGAACACCTCAAGTCGTCCTGAGAGGGTATTGCTAGTTTCCCTTCCACCAACCAAACGTAGCTTATCTGTTGTAAAAATCAACAATAGTACAATGTCATTAATACCACACTATAAATTTCATTACATTTTTTGTAGCATACCTGTAGCCAATGTCTGGTAGCAGATTATTCCAACATCCTCTGAGTGGCTACAGCTCCGCAGTACTCCAATTCCATTGTGAGAACAATTCAATAAAGAATTTTCCCCTCCTGAGCAGCCTACATTATCCAACCAGATTCGTCCATTGCCTCTACCATAGCTAGAACAGCACTGATAGGACAGCGCATATGAGTACCCTAGCTCTCTGCAGGCAACATGGGCATCAGTGATGTCCCAGCCATCATCACACACAGTGCCCCATTCTCCATTGATGAACACCTCAAGTCGTCCTGTGAGGGTATTGCTAGTTTTCATTCCACCAACCAAACGTAGCTTATCTGTTGTAAAAATCAACGATAGTACAATGTCATTAATAACACACTTTAAATTTCATTACATTTGTAGTGTACCTGTAGCCAATGTCTGGTAGCAGATTACTCCAACATCCTCTGAGTGGCTACAGCTCCGCAGTACTCCAATTCCATTGTGAGAACAATTCAATAAAGAATTTTCCCCTCCTGAGCAGCCTACATTATCCAACCAGATTCGTCCATTGCCTCTACCATAGCTAGAACAGCACTGATAGGACAGCGCATATGAGTACCCTAGCTCTCTGCAGGCAACATGGGCATCAGTGATGTCCCAGCCATCATCACACACAGTGCCCCATTCTCCATTGATGAACACCTCAAGTCGTCCTGTGAGGGTATTGCTAGTTTTCATTCCACCAACCAAACGTAGCTTATCTGTTGTAAAAATCAACGATAGTACAATGTCATTAATAACACACTTTAAATTTCATTACATTTGTAGTGTACCTGTAGCCAATGTCTGGTAGCAGATTACTCCAACATCCTCTGAGTGGCTACAGCTCCGCAGTACTCCAATTCCATTGTGAGAACAATTCAATAAAGAATTTTCCTCTCCTGAGCACCCTACGTTATCCAACCAGATTTGCCCACTTCCTCTACCATAGCTAGAACAGCACTGATAGGACAGCGCATATGAGTACCCTAGCTCTCTGCAAGCAACATGTGCATCATTGGTGTCCCAGCCATCATCACACACAGTGCCCCATTCTCCATTGATGAACACCTCCAGACGTCCTGAGAGGGTATTGCTGGTTTTCACTCCATCAACCAACTGCAGCTGACCTATTGCCAGTTGATGTGTGAGAGTACTAACTGTAAGTAACTTCATCCATATGTTGCACTAAATGACAGAGGAGGCTTACCATTTGAACAGACTACTCCAGCATCTTCACCATGTCCACAGTTGTGTGATCCTATTCCTGAATGTGAACAGCTTGTAAGGGAAGACTCTGATCCATTGCATGCTAGATCATCCAACCAGATGGAACCAGATCCCTGTCCAAATGCTGCACAACAGTTGGCTGCCAGAGCGTATCCAAATCCCAACTGACGACAGGCAACATTGGCATCATTGATGTCCCATCCATCATCACACACTGTGCCCCACTGTCCACTGGAGTACACCTCAACACGACCAGCATAGCCAGAGTAACTGCCAGAGGTATTCAGGCTGGCTAACCTAATAGCACCATTGTAATCTGTGAGGGTGTTTGACATTATGATAAAGAAGGCAATCTACCAAATTGCATGAGCTGGATACAGTGGTTTCACAATTTCTAGTCCTGATTGACATTTGCGCATTGCACTCTCAATCACATGAGTTAAGTATTGGAAGGATAGGCTCACATGTGCTTCAGTCTACGTGTGCAGGTAGATTGAAGCGTGGGCAAGCCTACCACTGTACTCACCTCTGTAGCAAATCACTGAAGCATCTTCTCCATGACTACAGCTATGCTGACTAATGCCTCAATGTCCACAGTTCAGGATTGAGTCTTCCGATCCAGTGCAGTTCAGATTATCAAGCCATATCTGTCCACTACCTTGACCATACACAGCACCTCCATATGCTGTACCACTGGTGTATCCCAGTTGTCTACACACCACTCTGGCTTCATTGGAGCTCCAGCTGTTATCACAGATAGTGCCCCATTCCCCATTGATGAATAACTCCACACGACCAGAATGGAAAGAAGATGACTTTGCTCCACCAACCAAGCGAATGTTTGATGCTGTGCACATCAAAACAGTAATAACTTCTTGTAGACAGTAAGTCATAAAATAATTCAGCATGCATGCTAATTGCAAGCTCTGTATATGTATAGATGAAACAACAATCAAATCCATGTGCCACACACCCCTAAAGGATGGTGACAGGAGTGCTAAATATTAATTAATGTCACAAACCAGTGGCATTACCTATGTAGCACTCCACTCCTGCATCCTCATAATGGTTACATCCAGAAGGCGATACAACCTGGGGACACTCATGGAAAGAATCTTCATATCCCTGACAGTTCAGTTGAAGCATTGGCCCTGCACCTTGGCCATAACGTGCACAGCAGTGAGTTCTCCTTGCACCGAGGTATCCCAGTTGACGACAGATGACATGAGCATCATTGAAATCCCATCCATTATCACACACTGTGCCCCACTGTCCATTGATGAACACTTCTACTTGTCCTGTGTAGTTATTTGAGCCATTCACCAGTCTGATAGTTTCTGTACAACATTGGTTGTATGTAACAAAGGAAGCTTGCTTGTAATAATTGATTATCGTATTTTACAATGTGCAAGATAGGACATTGCATGAATGAAATTCAAACTACAGTGCATCCACTCAACAGTGTATACCCATGTTACGTTTGCTTGTGCTGAGTCATGTCAACCAATTCAATGGCAAAACACTCAAGCAAACACAAACTACACTACTCCAAAAGCTTCAACTACAGAACTGCACTAGTACACGTGATCCACATAATATAAGTACATTACAGAGTGTTCTAAACGTGACCATCACACCAGCCCATACAACAGAATACTTAACAAACAAGTATTTCGAGTTAAAAACTCGTGGGGCTGCCGCCCCAACTCGAAATACTTGCTCCCTTCGGTCGCTGCTCTGTCACTCACAATAGGTAAACATGACATCGCGTCACAATACCTCAGTAACTTCAGCACACACACACACACACACACACACACACACACACACACACACACACACACACACACACACCACTATCACCAGACACATGAGACACACACACACACACACACACACACACACACACACGCACACATACTCATGCACACGCACACACACGCACACATACACATGCACACACACACACACACACACACCACACACACACACCACACACACACACACCACACACACCACATGCACACACACACCACACACACCACATATACACACACACACACACACACACACACACACCACATACACACACACACACACACACACACACACACAAACCCACAACACATGCACAGAGAAATGTCCAGCAGACAGACACATGACTGCTTATAGCACGTGCATTTACAGTGAGTAATTACAGAAACATAATGTACCAAGGAACCCACAGTCGCCAGAGTAGCTAGTGGTCTGTGGTGGCAAAAGCTACGTACGTTTGCTACAGCGCAGTACGCGTGGGCCTGGTTCTGAAGAGCATTTAGAAGGGCAACCGTGCGAGTTAAGCTTTTCAACGCTAGCAACGGTTGAAGAACGTTAGCGTGTACATATCACGGCGTTCACCAGTTTCTACGTTACTCCTGTCATGTGTTCCAGGCGGCGGAGTGAAGTCCTCCGAGGCGGCGCGGCCATTATCGAAGAAGGCGCGGGGCGAAGTCGATGACCTGTTGGGCGCTGTCTCGAAGCTGTGTCTTTTCCCGTCGACCAGAAGTGCTGTAGGAGTCTGTTCCAGGATCAGAGGCGGAAGAGAACGTCCAAAGTTCGCTAAAACGTCGTTTGGAAGCCGGTTTTCAAAGTCCCTTGGCCTCGCACACGGTCTACTTCCGGCCGAATAAAATGGCCGACAATATAAATTCCCTATACCCAATACTTCGCCCAATACATTCAATATAAATGTAAGCATTGACGTACAACCGTAGTTTGGCGTATTATATATATATATATCCGTAACATGAAGCCATATGAAAACGTCAATTTGAAAACAATATAGGGGCTGCCGCCCCAACTCGAAATACTTGCTCCCTTCGGCCGCTGCTCTGTCACTCATGATTGGTAACACATGACATTGTGTCATACACCTCAGTGACAGTACACATACACCACTAGTCACCCAACATAGCTACATGACCACACACACACATACACATGTGCAACACACACACACACACACACACACACACACACACACACACACACACACACACACGCGCACGCACATACACATGTGCAAACACACAGACACACACACACACACACACACACTGGCCACACACACATCACACACCACACACACACACACACACACATACACACACACACACTGGCCACACACACATACACACACACACACCGGCCACACACACATCACACGCCACACACACATCACACACCACACACACACACACATCACACACCACACACACACACACCACACATGCACAGAGAAATCTCCAGCAAAGACAGACACATGACTGCTTACAGCACATGCAGTTTACCGTGAATATTCACAGAAATATAATGTACCAAGGAACCCACAGTCGCCAGAGTAGCTAGTGGTCTGTGGTGGCAAAAGCTACGTACGTTTGCTACAGCGCAGTACGCGTGGGCCTGGTTCTGAAGAGCATTTAGAAGGGCAACCGTGCGAGTTAAGCTTTTCAACGATAGAAATGGTTAAAGAACGTTAGCGTCAACATATCACGGCGCTCACCAGTTTCTACGTTACTCCTGTCATGTGTTCCAGGCGGCGGAGTGAAGTCCTCCGAGGCGGGCGCGGCCATTATCGAAGAAGGCGCGGGCGAAGTCGATGACCTGTTGGGCGCTGTCTAAAAGCTGTCTCTTTTTCCGTCGACCAGAAGTGCTGTAGGAGTCTGTTCCAGGATCAGAGGCGGAAGAGAAGGTCCAAAGTTCGCTAAGACGTCGTTTCGAAGCCGGTTTTCAAAGTCCCTTGGCCTCGCACACGGTCTACTTCCGGCCGAATAAAATGGCCGACAATATAAATTCCCTATACCCAATACTTCGCCCAATACATTCAATATAAATGTAAGCATTGACGCACAACCGTAGTTTGGCGTATTATATATATATATATATATCCGTAACATGAAGCCATATGAAAACGTCAATTTGAAAACAATATAGGGGCTGCCTGTGGCAGCCCCTAAAAAAGATATAATAGCACACAGATAATCATGCAAGCAGCGACGTAGCAACCTACCAGCGTGGTACAGTGGTTTCATGGTTTCTAGTCCCGATTGACTTTTGCGCTCTGCACTTGATCATGTGACTAAAGTATTGTACAGCGGTTTCAAACATCAGCACACGCAAGTGAGAATGTGAGGTTCCAAATACTTTACTCACGTGATTGAGTGCAAAGTGCAAATGTCAATCAGGACTAGAAAATGTGAAACCACTGTACCAAATGTCACTCTATATAATGCAAAAAACAACTACCATGCAGTGCTGCAGCTATTATGCTGTCAGGTTCATGATAAGGTATATACAGTAACAAAACAATTTCTTGGTAGAATACACAATCAGTTGTGTAGACAGTGGGCCTGGCAGCTGCCTCTAGTATGGATTACACAAAAACAATTCAAAAACATAAATCAAGTTTAATAAATCCCTCACCACGAGAACAGGCCACTCCAACATCGTAATAGTGACTACAGTAGCGTTGTCCAATGCCTCTGTGCCCACAGTTAAAGAGACTTTCTTCTTCACCACTGCACCGCAGATCAGCGAGCCAAATTCTACCACTGCCTTGGCCAAAGTGAGAGTTGCGGTAGACACCTTGTACCTCTGGATACCCAAGCTGTCTGCATACAACAGCAGCATCATTTGTGCTCCAGCTGTAATCACAAACTGTTCCCCATTCTCCATTTACCATCACTTCAACTCTTCCAGTATAGTAAGTACCATTGTTAATACCATTGACAAGTCTCACAGTATCTGTGTGAATCCAAACAGCTCACATGAAACTGCACATCAGAAGCATACCATACAGAATTTTTTATACTGCTTCACTATATGTAATGTTAGTATATACCCATTATGCTAGTCAAATGTAGTGCAGCCCATGCAGTGTTGTATGTACTGCAGTGTGAAGGAATGCTTAGAATTTATAATTTTTTTCTTTTCTTTAAATTTGTTTGATTGGGGAAAGTGAAGAAGAATGATATACAAAATTGCAATGGAATGTTTACTCAAATGACTGTACTGCTGCAGTGTGTGCGTACTCACTGTTCAAGCACTCCACACTGGCAGAACTGCAGTGGGAATAGCCCCATTCCCAATGATCACGTGCCTGCCAGAACTGGTTGCTAACACATTACAAAGTACGTACAACTGTTTTTGATAGTGTATCTCGCTGCATGACCACTCTTACAGTATAATAGGCATTTCTGAAATCCAGAATTTTATATACTGCTGCACAATACATAAAGCCTGCAGCCTTTCAATTGCTGCACCAAGCCATTTGTGAGACAACTCATGCACTTTCACCTCAAGCACATCTACCTCTATAGCGCATGCAGAAATGCATATACTACTAAAATTTTAGTGCCTATAATGAAGAATTAATGATCCATTTTTTCTGATTCCATTTTGATGGACTACTTGCTGTGTAAGTACAGTTCCACTTGTGTTTTCAAGTGAAAGTTGAAAACCTTGTTGACAAAACCATTACCATTAACTATCATCCTGATAACATTTCAACTTAGATATGCTGTTAATGGTGCAGCCCTTCATTAGCCAACAGTGCAGTAATGCATGTATGTACACGTTGTGTAGCCGTGGCAACAATGTACATGCAGGGTTAAAGAATGCTATGCTGTGGCTTCCTAATGCCATGACAGAAGCTGAAAATGTAGACAAGTGTTGTGTGTCAACAGCAAGCAAGTTTACTTGTGTGACTATACTGCTGCAGTGTGTGTGGTACTCACAGTGTGAACACACTACACTGGCAGGACTGCAGTAGGTATAGCTCGTTTGGTGTGGGCAGTCCTGTAAAGAAGACTCATCCCCCACACATCTCACTGCATACATCCATTTTGAATATTCACTGGAGGTAGTCCATGTTAGCACATGAGCCTGGTTGTAGCCCAGCCTGGCACAGACCACTTGAGCATCTGCCACATCCCAGTCACTGTCACCACACACACCAATCCACCCATCTTCACGGTACACCTCCACTGTACCGTTGTATGCCAGTTCACTCGTGTAGCCACCAACCAGTCTTATATTATCTGAAAGAGAAGGGTGGAGAAAAGTATATAATCATTCTGTATACATGTCAGGGAATGTATTGTATGTTATGAAATTAGTATATAATCATTCTGTATACATGTCAGGGAATGTATTGTATGTTATGAAATTAGGCTAGTGAATGGATGTGAGCGTATTGCATGTACTAAACAGCCATTACTGTTGTGTACTGTACACACAGTAAAATTACTATGCAGCTGGCACCTGTTTTGTGGTTTTATAGCAGTAGCTATATTTATACATTAGTAGATTGCTATATATATATTAGTAGATTGCTATATATATATATATACAGTATATACAACATATATATTGTACGTATTGCCAGAGCTGTACTAATGGCTTCATGTGCAAAGAGTATACATACATAATAATACATTCATTATGACAATGGATGAAGCACTAGTGTACTATAATAAAATGCATGATTGCATTTTCTAATTGAAGCCCAATTGCACAAAAGCATGTTTATAGTTGACTATGCAAAGTGTTTTCAGATTGCACTTACTCAGTTTCGTGCAGGCCAATCTTTTGAAATTGTGAGCACACACGACACCCAACTCACCCATGTAACACATCACTCCAATGTCATCATAATGATCACAGTTCTCCAGTGGACCTTGAGCTTTGTGGTAAGAGCACCTCATCAGCTCTCGCTCCTCACCACTGCAGGACACATTGGTCAACCAGATTGGACCTCTTCCTGGACCGTAGTAGCCTGCACCTGCTGACTTGGCAAAAGGAAACCCCAGCTGGCGACAGACTACACTAGCCTCTGTAAGATTCCAGGAGTCCCCACAGACTGTTCCCCACTCTCCATCCAACAAGACCTCCACATGACCAAAGAGGGTGTTGGAACTGCTTTTTTCATTGACTAACTGAATGGTCCAATCTGTGAAGATTGCAATTGATTGTGCCAATAGTTAACTAGACTATAAATAGGTGTAGCATACACTTAGACTGCAGGAATGGTATGCATAGAATGTTATGCACAGAAAAGAAATTCTATATAACGACTGTGTAAATGCATAGAATAAGGCCAAGGTGTTATTCTATGCACTTGTGCAGTATCCATTGTATGTTTAGTTCTTCACCCTGTGTGGAGGCCTGAGTTACAATCAGCTTTATTGCTAGGAGAACCACTGCAACCTGCAGACGCTGGACCACAGAGAGCCCAATAACTCTGCTTAGGAGGCAAACTAACCAGAGACCTGAATTGTATACACTATAATATGGAACTGTGGGTATTAATGTATTGTGGCATTGAGAGACCTTGTAAGGCTGTCAAGTCGTTTGATCTCTAGTGTGTTTAGTGCACTGTCATTCAGGTACACTCATTTAAAATTAGAGTAAGTAGTGAAGCAGTACAAGAACTCAACATCACCATGCACACTGTAGCCTTGAATGTTCAACGGCTACATTACTGCTTAGGATCATGTGTAGAACTATCATAATCAGGAAGGTCTCAATCCTTGCAGGAAGCTTAGGTGTACTACAAAGCCATTCTCTATGCAAAGTCACATGATCTACACAGATACATCTACTGCACTTAGTCTAGTACAACTTGTGTGACTCCATATAATCACGCATCCTATATAACTAAAGAATGCCTCAATCAGTTGAACAGTGAGCTAAAGAGTGATCCTGGTAAACTGGGCAATGCAGTTGTACACAGTGTTATGGTGCTCAGCAAATAATTATTGGATTAGCTGTTGAAAATGTGTGCCTACTCTCCCACAGTACCCTTGCCCGTCCCGTCCTGGATGAATTGAAGGCCAAACATCCCCCAAAACATGATGTCAATCCTGACATTGTGCTTTCTGAGCGAGAGAGAGATTTCCACCCAGTCATATTTGACTGTTTGGATGCTGAAGCTATCCGCAAAGCTGCGCTGAAGACCCAAGGGGGAGCTGGTCCATCTGGAGCTGATGCCAGTTTCTGGAAGAGGACTTGCACCTCTTTCCAGACTGTCTCTGATGACCTATGTGCAAGTATGGCACTGGTTGCCAAGAAGATATCCACCAGCTATGTTGATCCAGAAGGCCTCAGTGCCTTTACAGCCTGCAGACTCATGGCCCTCGACAAACAGCCAGGAGTCAGGCCCATTGGCATAGGGGAAGTAGTGAGAAGAATTGTCAGTAAGGCCATTCTGGGTGTCATTGGCGATGAAATCATGGAAGTGGCAGGCACCACCCAACTGTGCGCTGGTCAGGAAGCTGGCTGTGAGATTGGAGTGCATTCAATGAGGGCAATCTTCCAAGACCCCAACACGGAAGCTATCCTATTCGTTGATGTGTCTAATGCTTTCAATCTGCTTAACAGACATGCTGCACTATTGAACATCCACTCTCTCTGCCCTTCCCTTGCCATTGCTCTCACCAACACCTACAGAAGTGATTCCAGTCTCTTCATTGAGGGAGAAACACTATTCTCCTCAGAAGGCACCACTCAGGGAGATCCCCTTGCGATGGCAATGTACGCTCTTGCAGTTGTGCCCCTCATTCGTCAGCTGAATGACCTTGCACACCAGGTTTGGTTTGCTGATGATGCTTCTGCTGGTGGTTGCTTGAATGACTTGTTGGTGTGGTGGGAGAAGTTGAACGAGATTGGCCCCTCATTTGGCTATTACCCCAATGCTGGTAAGACATGGTTGGTCACAAAGGAAGAGCACTTTCAAGTAGCACAGGAACTGTTTGCTGCCCACAGAATAAACCTTACCACAAATGGCCACCAATACCTTGGATCTGCGATTGGAGATGAGAATTTCCTTGACATCTTTCTGCAGAGGAAGATCCAGAAGTGGGTATCTCAGATTCACACACTCTCTGAGATTGCTGTTATTGAACCCCATGCAGCATACTGTGGCTTTACTCACGGCCTGAAAAGTACATGAAGTTATTTGATGCGTACAACCCCTAGTACCTGTGATGTCCTCTCTCCACTTGAAGATGCAATCAGGAACGAGTTCCTTCCTGCCTTGACAGGCAGATCAGCCATCACAGATCAGGAGCGTGAACTCCTATCCCTTCCCTGTCGGCTTGGTGGCTTGGGAATCCCGGACTTCACCAAGTTAGCATCCTCCTACTACCAAGCCTCCCAGGACATTTGTAGTCCTGTGGTTGACCTCATCCTAGAGAGTCAACAGGTACTAGGAAAAGACACATCAACCGAGCAAAGGAGGATAAAACAGAGAGTCAAGAATGAGAAGAGAGAATGTGATGCTGATAAAGTATCCTCCCTAGACCTGCCGGACCACATGATGAAGGCAGCAGAACTTGCCCAGAACAAGGGGTCCTCCAATTGGCTCACCGCACTGCCTCTGGTGAAATACAACTTCTCCCTGTCGAAGAGTGAGTTCAGGGATGCAATTTGTATGCGATACGGATGGCTCCCTGAAAGGCTACCTGCCAAATGTGTCTGCAGTGAGAACTTTACCATTGATCATGCTCTGAGCTGCCCTCGTGGGGCTTTCCCCACGGTGCGGCACAATGAGATTAGGAATCTGACAGGCACCCTACTAACAGAGGTCTGTCATGATGTCAGTATTGAACCTGTCCTCCAGCCACTGAGTGGTGAAGTCCTCAACTATGCAACATCTATCCGTGGGAATGAGGCCCGGGTTGATGTAGCTGCCAGAGACTTCTGGACACATGGACAAAAGGCATTTTTTGACGTGAAGGTATTTAACCCCTTTGCCAAGTCCAACCAGAAGTTTGCTCTGGCATCTTGCTTCACTCACCATGAGCGACAGAAGAAGAGAGCCTATGAGCAGAGAGTAGTAGAGGTCGAAAATGGCTCATTCACTCCCCTCGTCTTCAGTACCACGGGTGGCATGGGAAGACTTGCATCTATCTTCTACAGCAGACTGGCCATGATGCTATCTGAGAAGAGACAGCAACCCTTTTCTTCAACAATGGGATGGCTGCGATGCCAGCTGTCATTCTCCCTCCTGCGATCATCCATACTGTGCATCAGAGGATCAAGATCAAGTCAGAATATCATCCCACGATTCCCAATCTCCACTGACTTGGCCACCAACAAATCACGTGTGGCCCTCTACTAATTTCAGACAAGTTTACTGATCAACTTATAATTAATTGAATATCATGCTGAACATTTGCATGAACATTTGACTATTTACCTATTTTATTGTACAGTACACTATGCATGTACCACAGGCAGTGCGCATGTGTGCCTGATTATTATTATGCAATTTATTATTATAGTGCATGACGGTACCCTTGCCTCATACTGTACAGTACACTGCTCATCCCTTCCCCTCTTCTCACAACTCCCTTCCTAGCACTTCACTCCACTTTTCTTCTCTCCTTGCAGACTGCTGTACTAGAGGACCAGTTCACTCTCCCTGATGGGACTGTCACCTTGGCAGAGCCCCGCCCCAATGCCTACGTCCCTCGGTCTGACACAGAGCTCCCTCTACCAAAGCCCTATGGCTCACAAGCACCATTCAAGCCCTCACAACCAGGGGCCACCATGAGACACATTTGTAAACCATGCATTCAAGCATCAATTGACATATAATAGATAGTACATCCTTGCAATTAATGATGAATACAGTATATCGCACACATTATAATACAAATGTAGTGGTCTCTCAGAAGTTACAGTGCATTGTCTCATCTACAATGGCCTAGCACACACAGCACACTTTATATGAATTCACACCACACACAACAACCTTATGCCCCTAATGTGCTTTCTATAACTATCCTTGTATTCTTATCAACACACGTATTGATATAATAACGGAGCTCTGTTCACTCAGGTGTACATGGCAGGCTCTGGAAATTCATATATTTCCTCCACAAGTGGGCGCGGCTTCAGCTGTTGGTTGGAGTATGGGTTGCTTGCTCTCTCCTGCTGGAGCCTAGACCTGTCCATCCAAGTACTGTTGGCCGCAGCAGTTGTAGCAGGTGGCATTGTTGAATGGGAAGGCTTCTTCTTCAAGTCATCTAGATCACACTCTTCATATATTGGCTCTGGCTCATTTGCAGCTGCACTATTCTCCACTTCCCTCATTGTCACTAGCTCTGTTACATTACTGACAGGCTTCTTGTGCTTGAGACAACACCACCTGTACATACAGCTGTAGTAAGGAAAGGGACTTACTGAAGAATAGGAGGAGAAGGGAGCACTCATTGCTCTTATTTGTGTGTGTGTGTGTGTGTGTGTGTGTGTGTGT